>JAODAL010001550.1:0-226164 GCA_025379985.1 Phyllomedusa bahiana | reverse complement strand
AGCCCAACAACCCCCTGTCACCTATACATTACCTTTTTCTCCGCCCATACATTACCTCCTCTCCAGCACAAACATAACCTTCTATCCAGCCCATACATTACCTTCTGTCCAGCCCATACATTACCTTCTCTCCAGCACATACATAACCTTCTATCCAGCCCATACATTACCTTATCTCCAGCCCATACATTACCTTATCTCCAGTCCATACATTACCTCCTCTCCAGCACATACATTACCTTCTATCCAGCCCATACATTACCTTCTCTCCAGCCCATACATTACCTTATCTCCAGCCCATACATTACCTCCTCTCCAGCACATACATTACCTTCTGTCCAGCCCATACATTACCTTCTCTCCAGCACATACATTACCTTCTCTCCAGCACATACATTACCTTCTCTCCAGCACATACATTACCTTCTCTCCAGCCCATACATTACCTTCTCTCCAGCCCATTTTACCTTGTCTCTAATCCATGTTACCTTCTCACCAGCCCATACATTACAATCTCTCCAGCTCATACATTACCTTCTGTCCAGCTCATACATTACCTTCTGTCCAGCTCATACATTTCCTTCTGTCCAGCCCATACATTACCTTCTGTCCAGCCTATACATTACCTTTTCTCCTGCCCATACATTACCTCCTCTTCAGCACAAACATAACCTTCTATCCAGCCCATACATTACCTTCTGTCCAGCACATACATAACCTTCTATCCAGCCCATACATTACCTTATCTCCAGCCCATACATTACCTTATCTCCAGCCCATACATTACCTTCTCTCCAGCCCATACATTACCTTCTCTCCAGCACATACATTACCTTCTCTCCAGCACATACATTACCTTCTCTCCAGCACATACATTACCTTCTCTCCTGCCCATACATTACCTTCTCTCCAGCCCATTTTACCTTGTCTCTAATCCATGTTACCTTCTCTCCAGCCCATACATTACAATCTCTCCAGCTCATACATTACCTTCTGTCCAGTTCATACATTTCCTTCTGTCCAGCACATACATTACCTTGTTCCCAGACCATACATTACCTTCTCTCCTGCCCATACATTACCATCTCTTCAGCTCATACATTACCTTCTGTCCAGCCCATACATTACCTTCTGTCCAGCACATACATTACCTTGTTCCCAGACCATACATTACCTTCTCTCCTGCCTATACATTACCTTCTCTCCTGCCCATACATTACCATCTCTTCAGCTCATATGTTACTTTCTCTCCAGCCTCCGATCCAACCCATACATTTTATGAAGTCCTGCATTAGCAGCCACATGATTGCCACACAATGTGGTCACTTCACCTAACTGATTTAGTGCTCTGCATATGCATTGCCAGACAAGGGGCTGACTAAAATTCATAAGGCTTCAGATTAAATTAAGATGGGCTCCCACCACCAACTGACTGGAGCCTGAAACAGGAGCATAAGTTTCAGTGATGAGTGATGAAAGTGTTAAATTTACTTAAAAAACACAAAAGATGCACAGCAGGTAGTTGTTAAGATGTGTTAATGGTCTGTAATAATATGTAATATTTACTTTTTAAATAGAAAATTAACCTATACTTACCTCTCCCATCACCACCATTCCAATGCTGCTAAAGAACCTAATCCCCCCCCCTCACTGGTGATGTCACGTTCATGGATCACATGATGCTATAGCCAATCACTGACCTTTGTGGTCACATGCTGTACATGCAGATATATGACTGCAGGGAAAGACCAAGTGGAACACTGAAGTTCTGGTAGCACTGGAACGGTGATGATGGGAGAGTTAAGTATTGGTTAATTTTCTATTTTAGTGCAGTGGGAGGTGGTAGGGAGGTTTTTAAAATTCTTAGAAAGTTCCTTTAAGGCTGGGTTCTACAGGTGTGTTTCACCACTACAACAAAATGCATGCAGAAAATCACATGCTTTTTTAAAATGCAAGTGGTTTTAGAATTAACTTGGGTTTGGAACACAGGTGAAATGTAATTAAAAAAATGCATAAGTGTTTTTAATTGCTGCATTTGTTTTTTTGGGTGCAATGTGTGAACCCAGTTTAAGGATACGTTCTCACGTCGGACAATAAAGTCTGATATGGCTTCCTCGGCAGAAATCTGAGGTGACATTTCAGATTTCTTCTGAGGATTTTAGCTTAACTTAGGGTGTTTTTCCCCTCTGATTTGGATGTGGATTAGCCCCATTGCAATAGGGCTAACCCCCATGCCTTTCCTCCCTTCACAAGTGGGGTCCCAAGCGGGATCCGAAACACACGATGTACATCATGTGAACATACCCTGATACTGCTGCACAGGGCCCAAGTAGTAAAGTGAAACATAGCGGGCCCCTTTGTTTGCGCTCTTCATAGGGCTAGGCCCAGCCAATGGTAACATTCCACTATGCCTCATAGGCAGCCTTGAAGCTGTTCATATATGCTGCGGGCAGGCTGCAGCAAAAGGGCAGCATCACAGGATAAAGTGTTTTAATTGAAGAACAGGCCCAGAGCCTATAGTCACCAGGCTCCCTCTCACGGTAACCCGAGGTGGCCACAGAACCACCTCAGTTTTTTTGTTCATCCAGCCTCACAAAAAATTAAATAAAAAATGGATCAAAAACTCTCACGTATCTCAAAATGGTACCAAAGAAAAGGTAAATTTATCCTGCAAATAAAAAGCTGCCACACAGCTCCATTCACATAAAAATAAGGTATCTCTCTAAGAGTATTGTGACATTAATTTTTTTTTTCAATGCGCTTTAAGTAGCAAATATGATTTATTCATGTAAGGAGGGGTCTGTAAAATGGGAAGTGTAATGGAAAATAAGCGGGTAGCATCTTTTCTTCAGTTGGTATATTTGACTATTTAAAAGGGTCGTCCAGGAGAGGGACATTCATTTGAAATGGGACCAGGGTGGGGGCCCCCCAACCACTGCTCCTCCGGAACTCCTCGGGATCTGCTTCTTTTCAATTCCAGGTTATCGTTCCGACACAGGAGAGGCTCACGCTTCCCTCACCTTCTGTCTCTTCACCCCTTCCCTGTAGAGTGTAAGCCCTCACGGGCAGGGACCTCTCTCCCTCTGTACCAGTTGTTAGTCACTTATTGTCACTTTGTAATTGTCTGACCAATGTTATTTATGTACCCGCCTGAAATGTACAGCGCCCTGGAATCAAGGGCGCTCCAAAATAAACGATAATAATAATAATAATAATTGTAAGCGAATGGAGCGCAACCCTCTCCTGTGTATCTGGAGGAGAACCTGGAAATAAAGAGAAGTGGATCCCGGGGAGCTCCAGAGTAGCAGTGGTGGGGGACGGGAGGTAGCAGGTTTTTGTTATTTTCCATAACCTGGTTTCATTTTAAATGAACTTTCTTCTGCTGGACAACTGCTTTACCATAGGCATCCGTCACACCAAACAGGGAACCTGTTGCTAAGAAGTAGTAGGGGTGAAGAGGGCCCAAGCAAAAGTTTTACACCAGGGCCCATGAACCTTTAGCTACGCCCCTGACTGTACCTATAATTTATTGGTAGTTCTGGAAAGAGGTAATTCAGTAGTGTAAAATATAAACATATATGTCGTCTTGTAACATGTTGAAATAAATGACCTGGATGAGTGTTGCAGTTTTTTTTCTTTATATATACACACATCTATAGATCTGAGAAGGTAGCTATGAACCTCTCTGATATCAGAATGGAGGCAGTGGATACTATTGTTAATTTTGGATATAAAAATATATGTAGTGATAGCATAGACAATAACATTTAGTTAAATTTGAGAGAGGTTGGTAAAGGCTGCCTTACCTGAAGCTGGCAGATATTATACTGAAGAAAGAAGAAGGTTGGGTTGGAGGTTATAGGGGAGATGAAATATAGGTAATTCAGTATTTTTCTTATTGGAAAATAGAAACTATTGAAAGTATACTTAAATTTTAAATACTGTAAATTAATAAAAAACGTAAAAAGGAGTAGACATTTAGGACGACATATATGAACAAGGCTGCGCAAGTTTTCCGCCATGCTTTGTGGCCAAAAACGTGCCCTATAGATGTATGAACAGCCGTACGTCCAGACTTGGTGTATTCTGAACGGGACCTGACACTTTTGAATGTGTCAAGTTTGCAGGGACGTGTCGCGACAGAATTGTACGATTGTGACAAAGTTTGGCGCAAAACCTACAAATGCACCAGAGTTTGGCACAAAACTGTTGTACAAATCCATTCCAGTTTCAAAGGGGTATGACTGAGACAAATATTGGCGTAGAACAGTACACATGTATAAAGTGACTTAAAACTGCCGTGTCGGCACATGTCGCCCTTAATGCAACTAAATTAATAGTTTTATTTCTTTGTAGTAACGTAGCAACTTATGGCTGAGGCTAAGAAAGCAATTAATCACGGACAACCCTTTAATTTTATTGTTAATGTAGGAGGCACTTTGATCTCTGACTTGAAAGGCCACTAGTAAATGTGTCTTCTGTATTTGCATTCAGAGTATCACGCTCGCTGTGTACTGTCCTTCTGTACTGACAGGTTTTTGTATTATATAGAATATTTTTTTCTCAGTTTTATTTAATGTTGGATCATTTCTCAGTTGTCCATCCATGGTGTCTCTTGCTTACTGACAGCACAGTTTATCTCCCAGGTCCTATTCTGGTAGCAGGTGGCGGCTCTACAGATGTCTCCTGTGATTTAAAAATATTACAGTCTTAGTTTGATGTTTTTCTTTTTAATCTGCATGATTGGGACCTGATTTTATATGAAAAGGCAGCATTAGGATAGTGCTGTCTCTGTTATATTTCAAAGAAGATTATGTGGTTTTAAGGTCATGTTCCCCCCCCCCCACCCTGTCCATATCTCATCCCCCCACTCCCATTATTAAAAATCCATCCCCTTCTATAACTGGAACAATCCTCTGTTATAATCCCTAGGATTTCTGTTCATATCTGTTCCTATTTCAATTTGCAGGGCTGAGATATACAGACATAAGCACGCCAGCAGCCTATTGAACCCTGCTTGTCTATAGAATCCTATTGCCCACCTTTGTTTTTTTTTTTGCTGTGCCCGGCTACCACACGGACCATTATTCTGCTTATCATCAGGAGTTTATTACATTATTAAATGTTCGAGATACAGTGTGAAGCACAGCATTGTACCCTACTTCTCTTTTCAGAAAGGACAAAAGTTATTTATTAACCAGTCACACTATTAGGCATCCAGTTTAAAGAGCATCTGCATGGATAGCAGGAACATCTGACAGCTGATCGAAAAATTGGTTAAAGCTGTGCCTGGTAGTTGTACCCATTAAACACCTCCAAGATGCACACTGGGGTCAGCATTCTATTATATATAATAAAAAATTCTTTATGAAATTGGATAAGTTATCATACTCTCTCCTTGCTATATATGGAAGTTAACTACCCCATATCTCTCATGCATTAGGTAAAAAAATACATTTTCTGAGATTTGTAACATTTCTGCAGTCTATGTTGGTTATGAATTTAATTTTATGGGGTAAATAATTAAAGGTTATGTTTTAGTTGGGTCTTTTTTTGCAATGATTGGAAGATTTGTTGGCGACTTCACTGAAACATTTTTTTGTGGTAGTGAATCGGCCTTCTATTATCGATAGCTATCAGCCTCCTACTTCTAGGTGGATAGACGTTTAGGTGAGCTCTGCTAGCTTTTTAGTCCTTGGAAAGTATCAGGCCTAAAGGTGCAGTTGCATCATCGGAGAATAAAGGCATCTTATTTCAAAGGCTTCAAATCATATCCTTAGAGTATGTTCACACGGCGTTTATCAAATACATATTTGGGTACGTTTAACATACCGCAAAACGGGCCCCAAAACATATTTATCAATGTTCAAGTGTGATTACATTGATTTCAATGTAAAATATGTATCGGATGCGTTCATGTCAATTCTTGTTCTGTTTTACGCATGGAAAAGCCCATAGAAACAATTGGAATATGTTTTTGCAGTCGAGAAAGTGTATCCAAATACATACCACACTTTGTGGCACTTTTTGGATGCCTTTAACGCAATATGTTTTACATATTGCAAAAATGATCCAACCTTGATTTTTCTGGGGACTAAAAATTTTGGGCTTAAAATACCTCCCTTTCCTACCTTCCAGCCTGCTGCGGGGGACTAAAAAGCTTACACCCCCCCCCACTCTCACCTTTACCTCAGCTGCTGCTTGTAACAAAAAAAGCTTTAACTCCCTCCCTTCACCTAAACCCTTTCCTGCACTGCCGCTGGGAGACTAAACAAGCTTACACTCCCCTCTCCTCTCACCTACCTTCCAGCACTGCTGCTTGTAGACTAAAAAAGCTTACACTCCCCTCTCCTCTCACCTACCTTCCAGCACTGCCGCTGGGAGACTAAACAAGCTTACACTCCCCTCTCCTCTCACCTACCTTCCAGCGCTGCTGCTGGGAGACTAAACAAGCTTACACTAACCTCTCCTCTCACCGACCTTCCAGTTCTGCTGCTGGGAGACTAAACAAGCTTACAGTCCCCTCTCCTCTCACCTACCTTCCGCACTGCTGCTGGGAGACTAAACACTTACACTCCCTCTTCTCTCACCTACCTTTCCAGCACTGCTCTGGAGACTAAAAACTTACATCCCTTCTCTCACTACCTTCCAGCACTGCTGCTGAGACTAAAAAGCTTACACTCCCCTCCTCACCTACCTCCAGCCTGCTGCTGGAGACTAAAAAGCTTACACCCCTCTCCTCACCTACCTTCCACGCTGCTGCTGTGACTAAAAAACTTACACTCCCCTTCCTCTCACCTACCTTCCAGCACTGCTGCTTGTAGACTAAAAAGCTTACACTCCCTCTCCTCTCACCTACCTTCCAGACTGCGCTGGTAGACTAAAAAGCTTCACTCACCTCTCCTCCACCTCTTTCCCGTTGCGCTGGAAAAAAGCTTACATCCCTCTCCTCTCACTACCTTCCAGCACTGCTGCTGGTAGACTAAAAAAAGCTTACACTCCCTCTCCTCTCACCTACCCTTTCCCGCACTGTTTCTGTAGACTAAAAAAGCTTACACTCACCTCTCCTCTCACCTACCTTCCAGCACTGCTGCTTGTAGACTAAACAAGCTTACACTCACCTCTCCTCTCACCTACCTTCCAGCACTGCTGCTGGGAGACTAAACAAGCTTACACTCACCTTCCTTCTCTATCGGTCTGCTGTTTACTCTCGGCTCCGGCCGAACAGACTGTCACAGTTGCAAACACCGTTTGTGAATTCTCCAAACAGTGACATCAATAAATGACACGTGACTATTGTAGCTAATCAGTGACGTTCTTTTTGTCCGGAGCTGACAGTAAACAGAAGACGGAGGGAGTCCGTGGACAGGGACAGCGGCAGTGCTGGAATGGAGTTGAGCAGAGAGGTGACTACAGACAGTCCCCGGGTTACGAACGGGATAGGGACTGTAGGTTTGTTCTTAAGTTCAATTTGTATGTAAGTCAAAACAGGTAATTATTAAAATGAACTCCAGCACAAAAGGTTTTTTTTAAGTTTTGGGTAGTGCAGGGAAGGCTTTTTACATTTGTTTTGCTGTCTGTGCCCCTGTGAAGAAGATTTTACCTCATTTTCACCTCATGCGCTGTTGTGGCATGCTGGAACTTTTCATTCCACAGCTACTATCTGCTATGGAACTACAAGTGCCAGCATGCTTCATAAGTCTCTGTTGTAACTAGGGGACAGATGTAAGTTGGAATGGTGTAAGTCAAGGACTGCCTGTGGAAGCTTTCTTATCTTATTAAGGCAGCAGTATCCTAAAAATATTTTGTTAAAATGACCCAAACAACCCTCTTTAAACTCAGGTATCTCAGACTGTGACTGCATCAGAGACAGATCTTTATTATGTGGGGTTACCCACACAAGCGCGCTATGTCTGCATAGGGAGCAGTGTATACCTCAAATCCAGAGGGAGATGTATGGTCTATGGATTTCTAACATTTCCCCATCCTGTAGCTGAACTTTTTAAAAGTATAATTTGCAGTTTTTTACTATTACTATTTTTTTTTGCTCAGCTCGTTTAGCTAACGAATCTGTAACTAATGCCATTTTGCCTTTTGAGTCTGAAATTTCCACTAATTCTCTAAAGCATCTGTGCTCTGTGGACCACCAGTGCCCTTACCTGCCTGTCTGCCTCAGTCCTCTGTGACCTGTCTGTCTGACGCTACTTAGACAGGACTTCCCCTGCTCTCTAGGGGTTACAATCTGTTAATAATCCTTTTGCAAAGTGCATGGACTGGTATATCTACTATTAGACTTGCATTGTCCATGCCCATCAACAGATGTTAAATCAATAAGCTTTGTCTGCAGTACTTACTGGACTTTTCAGAGTCCTTTCAAAAATCTATATAGTAAAGTGTATGAATTAAAGAGGCGCTTCTCAAACCGTGAGACGGGGGGTTCTTTTACACACTCCCAATCAGGGCTCTAGAGATGCAATAGGAAAACTATTCTTTATAAACTAAGACTATGAGATGCTTGAGTTACTGAATATAAAGGAATAGATCATGGTCTTGTATATAAACCATTTCTTCACTAATTAAAATGATAGAATCAAGAAAAACACCTTCAGAAACTGTCAGACAGATTGTAAGCCGTGTGACCAGCTCTGTTTGCTAAATACACAAAATAGATATTGAGCTGCTGCATCAGGCCTGGCATATGGTATTTACCGTATTTACATAAGGAAACCATATGAAAGATGTACACACGAGGTACAGTGCACAGACTTGTATAATATACAGTGTATTCAAGTGAACTGCTCTGGGACCCATTGATTAACTACATTCTATAACATTGTAGCCACTGACAGGCAAAGTGAATAACATTGATTATCTGGTGACAATGGAAGAAGTGGGATGTATCAGTCAGTTTTTGAAGTTGATGTGTTGAAAGCAGGAAAAATGAGCAAGTGTAAGGATCTGTAGTAGTGTATATTTACAAAAATAATTATAATATTAATAATCTGAGCCGCAAGGGCCGAATTGCAATGACTAGACAGTAGGGTCAGAGAATCCCTAGAATGGCAAGTCTTATGGGCTGGTCCCGATATGCAGTGATTTGTGCTTACCATCAGTGGTTCAAGGGAAACAACCAGTGAAATGGTGACAATTATGGATGAGCGAAGGCTAGCTTCTCTGAATGGATCCTATAGAGGAGCTAATGTAGCACAAAGTGATGAAAAGGGTAAAGTTAGCTGTAATAGAAAAGTGACAGAACAGACAGTGGATTGCAGCGCACAGGTCAGGCTGCTCATGCTGAACCCTGTCTGTCACAGAAGGTACCTAGAATGGTCAGATGTAGAGATGAGCGAGCAGCAAAAAGTTCTAGTTCGATTAGAACCTCGAACTTTTGTGAGTTCAGTTCGAGGTTCTATTCGAACTAGAACTCGAACCCCAGTAAAGTCAATGGGAGAAGATGTTCTGGTTCATTTTTATACCTATACAGGTGAGGAGAAGCTGTAATTACCATCCATAACAGTAAACTGGATACGTGGAACAACTTAGTGAAGAAAATTTGGCTCTAAAAGAGACAGAAAAAAGTTGAGAGGCTAAAATACTTCATTCCTTTCAATGGCTAACTGAAAAGATGAGGACAGCTTGCAAGCAGGGGTGTAGCTATAGGAGGTGCAGCGGTAGCAGCTGCATCCTGAGGGGGCCCAAAAGCCCCTTTGACACATAGGAGATTTGGATACGGTTTCTGTTATACATTTACTGAACCCCCAAGACTGCAAAAACAGAACTTTTGGGCACTGAGTATGATTTAGCAAATCCAAGCACTCTGTATAATATACTGTATATCCATGTATATGAGAGTTAGCCAAATAAAAGCTTCTGGGTGTGGGAAAGATGCGGCCAGCAATACCAAACTCTTGTGTCTATGAAGAGGAAAATGCTATCTAATTAAGAGCAGGCTGTACAGTACAGAGAGTGAGCTGGAAATGGCATCCACAAGGCAATACAGTGAAACATATATATAACATGGTCATGTGATTTTAGCAGCCAGTGAGATCCCTACACCTCAGAAATGATGTTTTTGACACTTCTGTGTTCTCTGCACTGATTAGATGGCCGCCAAAAGTGCAGAAAGCCACTGAAAACAAAACTGAAAATGGCGTGTCGAACTAGAACTTTACTTGAACGAACAGTAAAATGAGTTCTAAAAATTCGAGAAGTTCTACTAGAACTTAACTTTTCTAGTACAGTTTGATCAACACTAGTCAGATGAGCATCTCCAATGGAACCATGAAGCAAGAGAAGAAAGTGGATTAATCTGATCAATCTCATTCTCCATCATGTGGACAGCTTGATCAGTGTGGGACCGGGAAACCTAGGGCTCAGCTTGGAATTTCCTTCTGGGGGCCCGCCAGTGGAGGTGATTCTGGGACCACCTTTGGAGTTGATTCTGGAAGTACACCCTACAGCTACTGTACAAAACTCTTATATGCCTTTCTACCTCTCCCAACTGATATCTATGCAGTTTAAAAGCAACTCCAGGTCTGCCGTGCTCAGGGGTCCACCAAAGGATTCCACTGTTCCTCTGTGCACTAGTCTGAGCCTGGGCTTGGTGCATGTGTGTCTCATAATTGGGAAAGAAGGTGAACTAATCTGATGAATCTCATTCTCCATTATGTGGACGACTTGGTGTATGTGAGTCTCTTACTTGGAGAAGAGATGGCACTGCTATAATGGGAAGATGACAAGCTGGAGTAAGCAGTGTGATGCTGTGGGTAATGTTCTGCTGGGAAACCTTGCGTTCTGAAATTTATATAGATATTAGTTTCATCCATATGACCTACCTAAACATTGTTGTGGAACAAGTCCACTAATTAACGGCAACAGAATTCACTTGTAGCAGTAGCCTATTTCAGCAGAGTGGTTGCCACTCTGGGAAAATTGTTCAGGCAGGATTTGAGGTATTCAACAAAGAGCTTTAGATGTTGACTTTGCCTTTAGATTCCCTAGATCTGTAACCAATCACACATTTGTGGGTTGTGCTGGATAAACAAGTGGAGCTCCCACTTCGCAGCTTATAGGACGTAAAGGATCTGCTGCTAATGTCTTGGTGCCAAATATCACAGGACACCTTCACAGGTCTTGTTAAGTCTAAGCCTCACGGGTCAATGCTATTTCGATGTTATGAAGGAGGCCTATAAAATACTAGATGGGTGATTTTATTGTTAACGTCTGATTGATATATATGGTCTATAGGGTAAATATGGTCTATATTTTGTTTATGTTACATATGTTGGATATGGACTACCATAATCAGGGCTGGAAGGAATCCTTGGGGAATTGAATTCTATAAGGAAATAGGCAACTATATAGGGCTGTAGCTTTGATTTTACTATGTGGCCCGAAAACATCAGACTATCGCTATGTACACAAGTCTTTAAGTAAGCCAATTTATTAAAATACTTAAACAAGCATGTCACTGTAAGGAGTGATATGAGGATTCTCTCAATGTGATTGGCTGCCAGGGAGAGCTCACATAGGGTAAAGGGCACTTTAAGGCCTAACATGGCTTAGCATTAAGAACATATAATTATATAGTTTTAATGTTATTTCAAGGTATTGTCCAACCTTAAGAAGCCATTACTCCAAAAGAAACATATAAAAGTCAGATTAATGTTTGCAAACGCACACAGGAACAAAGACCTACATTTTTGGAGAAAATGTCCGTGGTCTGACAAAACTAAAATTAAACTGTTTGGCCATAATGACCATCGTTACATTTGGAGGAAAAAGGGAGAAGCTTGGAAGCCTAAGAACAACATCCCAAACGTGAAACATGGGGGTGGCATCATCATGTTGTGGGTTTGTTTTGCTGCAGGAGAGGCTGGTGCACTTCACAAAATAGATGGCATCATGAGGAAAGAAGATTATGTGGCAATATTGAAGCAACATCTCAAGACACTAGCCAGGAAATTAAAACTTGGGCGGAAATGGGTCTCCCAAATGGACAATGACCTGAAGCATACTGCCAAACTGGTTACAAAGTGGCTTAAGGATAACCAATTTAAATTGTTTTGGATGGCCCACACAAAGCCCTGATCTCAATCCTATTGAAAATATATGGGCAAAGCTGAAGGGGCAGGTGCAAGCAAGGCGACCTACAAACATGGCTCAGTTACACCAGTTCTGACAAGAGGAATGGACCAAAATTCCAACCAACTATTGTGAGAAGCTTGTGGAAGGATACACAAAATGCTTGACTTAAGTCATACAGTTTAAGGGCAATGCTAACAAATACTAATGAAATGTATGTAAACTTTTGACTTTGCAGAAAGTAATAAAAATGCCTTAAAAATTCTCGGTCATTATTCTGGCTTTTGGCAAATATAAATAATTTCGGCTCCTAATTGACCTAAAATGGGGAAGGTTTATTCTGATTTCATGTCAGATAGTGAGAAAAACATGCGTCTTTTTATATAGTGTATGTAAACTTCTGGTTTTTACTGTATGAACATGGGTTGTATTAAAAGGGGCATAGATGCACATGATGAGAACATTATTCTCCCATTATATAAGTCACTGGTCAGACCACACATGGAATATTGTGGACAGTTCTGGGCACCAGTGCACAGGAAAGACATTGTAGAGCTAGAACAGGTACAAAGGTGGCAACAAAAATAATAAAAGGACTGGGTGGAAATACAATACCCAGAAAGATTAGCAAAATTAGGGGTTTTTTAGTTTAGAGAAAGACGGCTTTCGGGGGACATAATAAATATGTTTAAATATATTAAGGGCCCAAAATAGAGATCTCGCAAAGATCTATTTAAAACCCCGGGCTGTTTTTTAGAACAAGGGGGGCATCCTCTACGTCTTGAGGAAAGAAAGTTTCTACATAAACATAGAAAGGGATTCTTTACTGTTAGAGCGGTGAGACTGTGGAACTCTCTGCCAGAGGAACTTGTCATGGTGAATTAACTAACAGAGTTCAAGAAGGGCTTGGATGCATTTCTGGAGCGTAATAATATAACAAGTTATAGTGACTAGGATTCTGGAGAGGGGGCGTTGATCCAGGGATTTATTCTGATTGCCAGATTGGAGTTGGGAAGGAATTTTTTCCCTAACATGAGGACAATTGGCTTCTACCTCATGGGGGTTTTTGTCTTCCTCTGGATCAACACTTTAACACTTTAGCAAATGGGCTGAACTGGATGGACGTATATCTTTTTTTCAGCCTGAAAAACTATGTAACTATGTAACAGTATCAATGTGTTGTGTTTACATGTGATGTTATTATGTTCTTTTCTGCATAAATTATTTCAGCTTTATTTTCAAATATTGCATTTTCTTCTGTGAGCACAAGAGTGCTATCAATTGCTGGCACTTTTTGTTGTTGTAGAATAATATACTGAGATGTGATACTTTGAATATATTGATTTGTGATGTAAAAGTTCCTTTATAAACAATTAATATGTGAAATTTTTGGCAATAAATAGTTTAGCATTTATAGTCCAGAAATTCTAATAACTTGACTTGCAAGAAAACAGAATACCACACTGAATTTTCTGTAGTTTGCATGCCTCCATAGCTGACAAACTGAAGCTAGACCATGTTCATACGCCAGTCTAAGCCTGGCAGAGTGGCCTTTCAGCCCATGTTGCTACAGTACTTGTTTGACTGTGGATAATGACACAATCTTACAAGCTTCCGCCAGCATCTTAACAGGGTCTTTTGCTTTTGTTCTTGGGTTGATATGTACATGTCGGACCAAAATACAGATGAACGAGGCACCTTTAGGTATCTGGAAATTGCATCCAAGGATGAAACAGAATTGTGCAAGTCCATAATTCTCTTCCTGATATCTTGGCTGATTTCTTTAGACTTTCCCATGATGTTACACACATAAGCAGTGTGTTTCTGGTGCGAATTAAAATACATTCACAGATGTGTCTCTAATTAACTCAGATATTGCCAATAAACCTATCAAAAGCTTCCAAAAGCTGGACTGTTCCAAATTGTTTAAAGACATAGTAATCCTGGTGTATGTAAACTTTTGACTTTGCAGAAAGTCATAAAAATGTCTTAAAATATTCTCTCTCTATCATTATTCTGGCATTTGACAAATAGAAATAATGTTGTTAACCCTAATTGATCTAAAACAGATAAGGTTTATTCTGATTTCATGTCAGATAGTGAGAAAAACATGCATATGTGTCTTTTTATATAGTGTATGGAAACTTCTGGTTTCAACTGTATCTACACAACACATAGTAGTACAGCTAAACACACGTCCATAAAGAAGAGCATAGACCAGCATTACCCTCTACTATTAAACCTCCCATTTCAGCTCTCCATAAGTCACACTCAAGGTCTACTGCACCATCCAGAGCATAGACTAGGGCACATAGACGATACAAAATTACACCTTTAAATGAACAACACATTTTATAAGGGTTGTCTGGTGGGATCAAAGCTCATTCTGTTAGAGGGGTTCTGCAACAATAAGCTCATGACAAGACACCCCCTGCTGCTGACACCTTTGGATAGTTCTACCTGTAATCAGTGAGAAGGCTCTTTATAGCTGCTATTGGCTGAGTCTGAAAGATGAAGGTCATACATGGTGGACCTCAATTCTTTAAGCATTCCCTAATTTCAAATAAATCTTATAAGACGAGCATCATTTTAAAGTTTGTATGTTTTTTTTCTTCTTTTATTCATAGCTTTATTGAAGAAATTGAATGATATTGTACATAGTAAGAATATTTCAAAAATATAAGTTTTACGTATCGCCAATATGATGGAAAAACAACAACAGCTACCAATATAGTACAGCAAAAAGTAATGAAACATTCGTTGGTTGTATGGAGCTAATGGAGGGGAGGAAGCTATTAGGTATAAGGTATAGGAGCTATGTCAACACTTCTAGTGAGATCACATATATTAGTGGATATGTAGGAAAACGTTTATATAGTTTTAACACTCTAAAATGCCTTTCTGTTCTACGGACAGCTAATGCAGGCAGGGTTATAGGAGTGGGGAGCCACCAAACTGGTACCCACTGCACTTGCAGTTCATATCCTCACTGACCAATCAGGGACATGTGACTTATTGCCTGTTCAACACCAATGGTAGAAGGGCAACATGACCCTCCAGCTAGTTCTGACCTCACTTTTAATAGTTGCACATTATTCTGCTAAACTTCATATATATAAATAAAAATTGCAACTGACAATACGAGTGAATATTACAGTAATGCATATCTAAAAAAAACTACACAGCCAACCATCACACTGGTGCATTTAATATATGAGAAAACTGCTCAGCAACACAGTATTTCACAATATACACATGGGCTGCTGCATTTATTGCCAGAGAAGACTACTCTGTAAGTCAGTGACCTGTGAATATCGAGAGACGCTTATCAGCATATTACAGAAGATCACTACTCTGTAACACACTTCCATTCTGCTCTGAGTACTACAGGAGGGTCCTATAGCTCAACACAGCATTATACAACATTATAAGGAAATACTGTGTAGACGGCTGATAAAGGTTCCCCATCATTCAGTGAGTCACATGGAGTGGATTGCTCTACAACAGAAGGCCGAACCAAGAGAAAGAAGCAAGGCAAAAATATAGCGCACATCCAAAATGACTAAAGCTATACCAATTTCATTTGTATTGTACAAAGACATATGCTAGGAGTTCAAAGCAATTAAAAAGTCACAAAGCTGAAGAAAGTTCCAACTCATTGTCAGTAGGAAATAAAGGCCAAAAAAAATCTCCATTTCACGTAACCACAGGGTACTGGTGCGATATATAGATATCCCAAATATCACGGCAAACAGTATCAAGAGCATCAAGCAAAAATGTATCTTCAAAGTACTCAATGTAAGAAGACCTTCAGTAACCAAAGAGTCCCATTATTGAAGTAGTCAAAATCATTAAGCAAAGTGCATGAAAATTTCATGCTACAATAATGCTCACAAATTAGAGAAAAGATTGTGGTATTATCTATTGTATGTCATTTCATGTATTATGCACTTTATTGTAGCAGAAACTTTTCAGGCTTTTAACATTTTAACTGCTTAAATAACAGGATTGTTTGTTTGATTAATTATTATCTTCTTACATTGATTACTGCTCTTTAAAGAACCTTTTTTTGTTCTTGATATTGTTTAACATGATATTTGGGTTATTTGTATATTGTACCAGTACCTGGTTAGTTTCTTGAAATAGAGTTGTTCCATGGCTCTTAGTATCTATTCACAAGAGGCTTGGACTTTTTATTTGCTTTAAATTTTGCCATTTTGATTGGTAGAACAAAAAGCTAGTTTGATGTACTGTTGCATTGAGAGTGCATTGAATATTTGTTGTGTTTCTTTTTCTTGGTTTTGTTTGCTATTTAGTTTATAGTCACACCAACGACACACTATGGGCGACATGTCCCAACATGCCAATGCCAGTGTTTTGTTCTATTTTGCAGCAAACCCACTTTTTACGCCATATTCTTGTTGTAAATGGACTGTTGTACACCAAAACTAGGCGCATTATACGCCGGGAACGACACTTTGTAATGCACCTAAATATGGTGCACTGTGCGCCCCCATCATTAAATGCGCATATTGTGGTACCTTACATATGTTATGCGCCCCCTGTCGAGCAATGAGCCTCGAAAGACACATACCATATACTACCAAAGATATGCTATGTGCCGAGTGTTGAACAATGCGCCCTTTTTGAAGCAATGCGCCTTTTTTTTTATGCAATGCGCCATTTTGTGATACAATGCCCTCTTTTTTGATACAATGCCTCCTTTTTTGATGCAATGCCTTCTTTTTTGATACGATGTGCCATTTTAGGCGCAATAAGTAATCTATGCAAGGTATACCTGACGCCAATTTTTAGAAAGTATCGGGCTATCTGACGCACTTTACACTGATTTAATACACCTAAAACTGGCATAGATACGCCACTTTGCGGACATGTCGCTATTATATATTATATAATATATTTTATATATATAATTATATATATATTTATATATTTATATATATTAATAAATATATATATTTTTATATATATATACATATATATATATATACTACATATACATATTTTTACCAAAGGCAGAAAACTATACAATATGAGGCTTGTATTAGGTGTAGACATGATAATGCTATAAGACTATCTTGGGCTCACTTTATTGAGCTTCTCACACATGGTAATCCGTTGTGAACTTCCTCTGCTAACTTTGCACGGATCCGAGTCCCTAGTCACTGGACAAAAACTTGAAAACAACAAATAAGATAGAAAAAATCCAGCAGTTGCAAAAACGAGGGATGAGTTTGCGCGTTTTGGGGCGCAAACTCTTGCCCTTGTTCACAGCCTGTGAACAAGGGCAAGAGTTTGCGCCAGAAACACATTGGTTATTTTGTGCCATTTTTATACCCTCTCCCCATTTTGGATTTCAATAAAGCTTCATCCCTCGTTTTTGCAACTGCTGGATCTTTTCTATCATAGGCTGTCGACAGGTTGTATTAGACTCCTGTGTGTACACTCCAGTAAACATTTTATGGTTACTGTCCACAGGGTATAACTATGTACTTACCTGTTCCATTTGTGGCCAAAATTATTCTGAAAATCTTCTGTGTGCAAATACTTTCAATTGGTGCAGATTGCACTTAATGATATGCAAATAGCACACATGAATATTCAGCATAAATTCAGAGTCAGCAGACCTGGAGGGAACAGATTGTTTTCCTAATTACAAAGCATAGTGGAATCTCACTAGGAAAAGGTCTTAGGCTAAAGGACTCGGGTCTAGCGAATTCATTAAATGGGTTTTCCAAGAATATTGTTGGTGGTTTTAACTTAGGTCATCAATGTGTGATTAGTTGGTCCAATCCCTGAGACCCCTATTGAGCAGTAAATACAGTATAAACGAAATGTGTGCCTGGACAAATATTGTTCTGGTGATCAGAGGGGTTTCAAGAGGTTGCACCTTTATTGATTAGACTTTGATAGCCAAACCTTAGGATAGTCCATAATTATGTTTTCATGGAAAACCTATTTAATCTCTTCATAATTTTCCCATCATTTTATCCTCAATATTTCCACAATGGACTAATTTATTTCTAGTTGGAAATACTTGATTCCTTTTATCACTGTTATAAAGCTGTTGAGCCACCAAGTATTGTTTGCGACTTTCAAAGGAAATATATTTTCTTTTACTAACCTACTTAACAATCATAAAGAACCCTTTCTTTGCTAATCAATGATGACTTTACTCTCCACCTTGATGCTACAACATTTGGTGAAGCTCAACTAAATCTATTCCCGTTAGTTTTCTAGCCAACGACATTGAGTCAGGGCTACAATTTTCTAATAATTAACCTTTCTTTATCTTGTTACACCTGACAGATGTTCAGAGCAAATACAATGTAGGCTCAGGGTGTAGCACAATGTAGACATACACACGCATAGCATTTTCACAACTTTATTTTCAGTCCATGAATTAGAGGTCTGGATTTTGTGTCAATACTTTTGGATGAGCTCTTCTGGTACTAGCATTTTGGTTTCCCCTGCTTTAAATGTTTTAGACTTGTTAGATAGATGAAAGCGGACACACAGTCACATCAATGGTCGTGTGGCCTTTATATGTCACTAGGATCATGACTGTTTTAAAATATTGATGGACCCAATGCAAAGGCTTCATAAGGGGGCTCCTCTCCTGATCACTGTTAAATGTCTCACAGTATTTACACAGTATTTCAGTTTAAAATAGAGGGAATTTTTATTCATATTAATGAGAAAGGTTTGAACTAACAAGTGACATCTCTGATTAAAATTGTTAGCTGTCCATTTTCTTCTCTCATTGGGGGTGTTCGCTTCCTATTTCCTTCTCTGACATGCGATGTAAGCTCTCTATTTCCTTCTTTGGATATGTTAGCACTCTATTTCCTTCTCTGACTGGAGATGTTAGCTCTGTTTTACCTTCTCTAATTGGAAATTTTAGCTCTCTACTTCCAATTATAATTGAAGATGTAAGCTCTCTATTGACTTCTTTGACTACCTATGTTAGCTCTCTCTTGCCTTCTCTAATTGGAGATGTGAGGTCTCTATTTCCTTCTTTTATTGGAGATGTAAGCTCTCTATTTCCTTCTCTGAAAGGATATGTAAGCTCTCTGTTTCCTTCTCTGAAAGGAGATGTAAGCTCTCTATTTCCTTCTTTGACTGGAGATGTTAGCTCTCTATTTCCTTTCTTAAAGGGAATGTAAGTCTATTTTTCCTTTTTTGACTAGGGGTATGTTAGCTCTCTATTACTTTCTCTAATTGTAGATGTGATCTATCTATTGCCTTCTTTGAATAGATATGTTACCTCTCTCTTGCTTTCTCTGATTGGAGATGTTAGCTCTCTATTTCCTTCTTTGATTGGAGATGTTAGCTCTCTATTTCCTTTTCTGATTGGAGAAGTTAGCTCTCATTCTTTGATTGGAGATGTTAGCGCTCTATTTCCTTATGTGATTGGAGATGTTAGCTCTCTGTTACCTTCTCTGCCTGGAGATGTTAGATCTCTGTTACTTTCTCTAAATGTAGATGTTAGCTGTCTATTGCCTTGTTAGACTAGATATGTTGGCTCTCTTTTGCCTTCTCTGATTGGAGATGTTAGTTCTCTATTTCCTTTTCTGTTTGGAGATTTTAGCTCTCTCATTCTTTGATTGGAGATGTTAGCTCTCTATTTCCTTTTCTGATTGGAGATGTTAGCTATCTATTTCCTTGTCTGATTGGAGATGTTAGCTTTCTATTTCCTTTTCTGATTGGAGATGTTAGCTTTCTATTTCCTTTTCTGATTGGAGATGTTAGCTCTCTCATTCTTTGATTGGAGATGTTAGCTCTCTCTTTCATTCTTTGGAGATGTAAGCTCTCTATTTCCTTCTCTGACTGGAGATGTTAGCTCTCTGTTGCCTTCTTAAACTAGATATGTTAGCTCTCTCTTGCCTTCTCTGATTGGAGATGTTAGCTCTCTATTTCCTTTTCTGATTGGAGATGTTAGCTCCCTCTTTCATTCTTTGATTGGAGATGTTAGCTCTCTATTTCCTTCTCTGATTGGAGATGTTAGCTCTCTATTTCCTTCTCTGATTGGAGATGTTAGCTCTCTATTTCCTTCTCTGATTGGAGATGTTAGCTCTCTATTTCCTTCTTTGATTGGAGATGTTAGCTCTCTATTTCCTTCTCTGATTGGAGATGTTATCTCTCTCTTTCGTTCTATGATTGGATAAGATAGCTCTCTATTTCCTTCTTTGATTGGAGATGTTAGCTCTCTATTTCCTATGTGATTGGAGATGTTAGCTCTCTCTACCATTTTCTAATTGGAGATATTAGCTGTCTATTATCTTTGATTGGAGATGTTAGCTTTTTATTTTCTTCATCGATTGGAGATGTTAGTTTTCTACTTTCTTTTCTGATTGGAGATGTTACCTCTCTCTTTTCTCCTCTGAAGATGTTATTTATCTCTTTCCTTCTCTTTTTGGAGCTCTTAGTTCTCCCACCTTTACTCTATTTGACCCAGACTGCATTGATCACTTCCTCCAGCCACAACTGTATGATGATAGTGCCTTATTTTAAGCTCCCAAAATTAGTCCCCACATGCTAATATTGCCCCATTTTAGGTCACACACACTGAGTGCCATTTTAATGTCTATTTGTGCTCCTTAATGCACCATTTTGTGCTTCACTGCAGGAATTTAAATTTAATAGGAAATAAATTAAAAAAAGAAAGAGAACACAAGTACATTTAAAAGTGATAGCACTATCAGAGGGCCAGTGCAGCAGCACCATTTGCCTATAGTCAAAGCAGCCCTGATTAGGGCAAGCCATCAGTGTATGACTACTGGGACCTTCACCATTTCGCAAACAGAGACGCAGAGCTGAACTGTTATACTAGGCAAATCGACACTTGTATAGCTGATAAAAAAAATTAAGGATCCAGGGCACTCCTGCTACTTCTGCTAATTGATTGGGGTCCAACCACACCAATCCCACATCAGTGGCCTACCTTTGGCATATGTCTTTTGTTGTGAACCTTTTTAATAAAGTCAATACAAGGGTTGTTTTCTGCAAGCAAGATACTTACTAAAAACAAGGGCAGCTCAAATGTCCGTGAGCCACAGTATTCAATGTCCCGTAATGTATTTACTAGTACAGTAACTTTATGCCATGCAGGTACTGGGTCAGTGATCTCAACAGTTATTCCTCTAATTACAAACTAGCAATATACTTATTGCAAGCACAATTAGCAGTGCTACCTAATGCACAGGCTGTTATCATGACCTTTCTGAAGTTTGCAAATAGGCTTCCTTCAAGCAAATGTTCGAGCATAGCATCATGACATGCTTGTGTCCGGTTGAATTTTAATTTGAAATGCTCCAGCAGCATGAACTTTTCATCTACTGCTTCTAAGTTTAAGAACATTGTTATATTTTCACCAAAAATATTTAATAATATATATTTTCTGTATCTTTTCTGCCATGAATAAGGTCCATTCAAGAAGCATAGGTGGCCTTGCAAAGCAATCTCAAAGTGTATCTGTCATTATTTATGATTCATTCATATACAGTCGAGTCACATTATTATGACCACCAGCTAATATCCAACGTAACCTCTATATGCAACACAGACAGCAGGTAGATGGGCTGAGAGTGACTCAATAAGGACTTGACCAGTATTTGTAAACCACCATTCATGCAAGCTTAGTAATCAGACGGCAAGGTATAAGACTCCCATTATCTCAAACCAGAGAACTAAGGTGTAGCTTTTTTCATGATAGTAAGGAATTTAATGGAAGTGACTCAGTAAAGTCCTGCTAGGTTGTCACAGGTATCTGGAGCCATTCTGACTGTATCCCACAGCTGCTGAGGTGTACGTAGGAGAGGATCCATAGAACAACACAACAATCGAGATGGTCCCACAGAGTCTCAACTAGGTCCATGAGTGGGCTTTTAGGCGGCCAGGGTAATACCTGGAAGTCTTGCTCATGCTCTTTTTACCAGCATTGGACATTTCTGGCCATGTGACATGTCACATTGTCTTGATGGAAGATCCTATCTACCCCTGGAAAGACAATCAGCATGCATGGGCATATGTGATCTACAAGGATGGATTCATACGCCAATTGGCTGAGAGTGCCATCCAAATTGATGAGTGGCCCAGAAAATGCTATAAAAACATTCTCCAGTCCATAAGTCTGCCACCACCCTCGTGTTCTTCCAGCAATGGTAGCAAGATGTCTATTCTTGCTGTTTCCCACCAGACATGCCAACATCCATCCGTTCAATGAACCAGAAAACATGACTCATTGGAGAAGGCAACCCTTTACCAATCAGTGGAGGTCCAATTCCAATACTACAATGAAAACTAAGACTTTTCAGCTTCACTGTATTGTATTGGTCCACCCTCTTATAGCTTTGTAGCCAACAGTCACCTCTCACATCAATGGCATGTGGTGCTCTGCAGTTTCCACTTAGCTTTTACACAATGGCGCCATAGCAGCATGCGAACAGATCACAAACTGCGCAGTTTTAAAAATACTGCCACCCTGGGACTAAAAGCTAATGATATGATAAATCGCCCTTTTTACACATGAAAGCAACAAGGGGTATGTGTGCAGGCAGCCTATGTGTGCTTGGTGGACGTTGACGTCCTCCTTATCTCCAGCACACAGTAGTTCCCCTTTTCCTCCTAGCAGTCTCTCTGTAAGTTCTAAACATCTTCTGGGTGTAGCGATAACATCTGGTAGAATAAAAAATATATGACACTGCTGGGAAGGGGTTATTCCTTCCTATGTGAGAGGGAGTAGTAGTGAGAAGACTGATGACTTTATAGCTGTTGTGTATACATAGAAAAAAAAACAAAGGGGAGGGAAAATGGCGCTCTATAGTGAAGATACGTCTGGAAGTAAATAAAAAGCAGACAAATAACGATAATCCTCTCACCTGCAGGTGTTGTGCTGGTATTTTAGAGGCACAACGCTCATAAGAATTTAGTTGCCTAAATTAAGCCACAAGGACAGCAGCCGCGTGGTCCAAACCCCTGTGGTATAATCTTCGGGGAACACTCGTGGAACAATAATATTGAAAAAAATAGAACCGGGCGCTCGTCCACAAACGAATTCCTCGTGCAGGCAGTACGTAGATATAAAGGAGTTTTTATTAAATAAGAACAATAAAATGCATAACGCGTTTCGTGTCACAAAGACACTTCCTCAGATTCTGGGTTATTACACACGGTACAAGGGAAACAATACCTGTTTACATACTTGGTAACACAGCATGTGATTGGTGTTTCCTATACAGACCAATCACCTTTATTGTTAAAAGACTCGCAGCGGGAGATTCGTACTGACCAATGAAAGAAAAAGCTGCTTAGTTACACTGATGTTTTGTAAAGACCTCTAAACCAATCCTGAAAGAAGCGATTTGCAGGACAAAAAAAAAAAAAAAAGGTGCGTTTAAAAGAGTAAAAATCACACAGAAAATATAATCTATGCAGCATTCCAACATGGAAACATCTGGATAGATATATGATGTTGCAGGCACATCTGTACATGCAGAAAACTATAAATGTCATAAGGACTGAAAGTGGTGATAGAAGTAAACAACCTGGTGTGATGATGGCTCATATGTGTGGAGCGCTGATCATCACGGGCCGCTCGTGTTAAACAGAGACATTTTTACACAGCAGATAGAATGTATCCGATACGACAATGGACGGGCCAATAACAGGGAACGATACAAAATTTTGCCCAATAGGAAAAGAGAAGACCAGATAAACTGGTAATCTGATATATCGCGCTACCTGATCGAATGGATGGTAGCGCTATTAAAGCGGCCCATATTGGGTATATCATTTAGTGATAATGAGCTTATATAGATGTGACATCATATTCATATAGAAACATATTGAGCCATCATCGAATGTATACAAAATACAGATAGAATAAAAGTATATACAGTTATGATCTAACATATAATACTAGTTGCTTTAGTAGTGGCACCTTTGATGTTAAAGACCAAGATATAAGATATAAACTAGATGAAATAAAAGTTAAAAATTAAAAAACAAGTTCTACCTTCGATAGATTCCGTATACTGCAAAAACGAGAAGTGTTCTGGATGTTCACTTTGCAAACGGTGAATCCCAAAGGGTTAAATGAAGCGGTTGAACTTGTTTTTTAATTTTTAACTTTTATTCTATCTGTATTTTATATACATTCAATAATGGCTCAATATGTTTCTATATGAATATGATGTCACATCTATATAAGCTCATTATCACTAAATGATATACCCAATATGGGCCGCTTTAATAGCGCTACCATCCATTCGATCAGGTAGCGCGATATATCAGATTACCAGTTTATCTGGTCTTCTCTTTTCCTATTGGGCAAAATTTTGTATCGTTCCCTGTTATTGGCCCGTCCATTGTCGTATCGGATACATTCTATCTGCTGTGCAAAAATGCCCTCTGTTTAACACGAGCGGCCCGTGATGATCAGCGCTCCACACATATGAGCCATCATCACACCAGGTTGTTTACATCTATCACCACTTCCAGTCCTTATGACATTTATAGTTTTCTGCATGTACAGATGTGCCTGCAACATCATATATCTATCCAGATGTTTCCATATTGGAATGCTGCATAGATTATATTTTCTGTGTGATTTTTACTCTTTTAAACGCACTTTTTTTTTTTTTTTTGTCCTGCAAATCGCTTCTTTCAGGATTGGTTTAGAGGTCTTTACAAAACATCAGTGTAACTAAGCAGATTTTTCATTGGTTAGTACGAATCTCCCGCAGGTGAGTCTTTAACAATAAAGGTGATTGGTCTGTATAGGAAACACCAATCACATGCTGTGTTACCAAGTATATAAACAGGTATTGTTTCCCTTGTACCGTGTGTAATAACCCAGCATCTGAGGAAGTGTCTTTGTGACACGAAACGCGTTATGCATTTTATTGTTCTTATTTAATAAATACTCCTTTATATCTGCGTACTGCCTGCACGAGGAATTCGTTTGTGGACGAGCGCCCGGTTCTATTTTTTTCAATATTATTGTTCCACTATAGCTGTTGTGTGTTACAGCAAGAGGGAACCACACCAAAATACAGGAAGTATCATACCAGGAACAGAACAACAGAAAAAACAGAAAAAGTAATAAAAAATAAAAAAAAGTCAGGTTAGACACAAAAGTTACCTGCAGTGCACTTAATAACCAGCTTCCACTGCCTAAGGAGTACAACAATAGGTGCACTTTAAGTTTGCATTGTCGTCCTGGTTTTTCATGTCAATGTTATTGGTACAATAATTTGTTTGCGTTAGAATCTTCTCGCCCAGCATCTTATACTCACCAAATAATTTGTACCAATTTATATTATTGTATCTAAAAATTATCTAAAAATTTGTATTAAGAAGGACAATTTTTCTACATTGTACATGGATCGGTGAGCACAAACACCCACGTGTGACCAGTGATCCATACTTCCGTTCTCTGTGTTTTCCTTCCAGAATACAAGAAAATCTCACACAATGTAGATAAGTGCAAGTGCCCTCAACACTCACATCTAATTAAAGTCCGTTCCACCTAGTCAGCGGCAAGTAGCCCCTTGAGCACATTAATAAAGGAAGTGGAGCATTTTATTTCTTACCTAGTTAATTTATATATTAGTTCATGAAAGATGAATATAATATCAAAGTTCAGCTCTTGAGCATATGTGAAAAGATTTGATGATTGCATTCAGGTTCTTAATCCATATGTAAAGTCCATTACAAGGCACGATCCTCTGGTCAATTATAGGAGCTACTAAAGTATCAGTGTTCTTAATTGTAGCATCTGCAAGTTACCTGTATTGGCCATGTAGTAAAAGTCAAGTGTAGTCAAGGCTTTTAAGCAGCACTGGGCTTCATGTTGTTACTGCACAGGTAAGGCTGATGGAAATGCTGTAAATTCTGTCTATTTCAACAGTTGGTAAGGTGAGGAAATAGTAGTAGACCCAGGTAGTAAAAAGAAAAAACATGTATCAAGATAGAAGTAAGGGCCAGTCTGCCAAAGAGTTTGGGAGTGAATAGCAGAACAGGCAAGAAACAATAAACCAAGTGATAGATTGGATGTTCTTTGAGGGTAAAAACAACTTCATCTTGCCAGAGGGCCTGCATAAGACCACCTTAGGTGATGACCCAAAACCAGCAACTGTTGAATCTATAAAATAACATTGATATACAGAATTACAGCTTGATATAAGAGTACTTTAAAATAGAATGGATCTGCTGGAGGTTTACTGCACTGGATCTACAGTATGAAATCTGCAGCTTAAAGGGGTTTTGCCACGATGTAATGTTGATGTGGGATCCTCCAAAATAGGTATTTAATCACTTTTCTAAATATATGTGATTACAAAAATTGCAGTCTGAGAGAGCTACAGGCTGACTTACCTGCCCTTAGTTACTTCAAAGCTTCTATTAGATACGACCTGACAAGAGCTGCTGGTCGTGCTTGAGCAGATCACACTTCTTATCTGATGAAAGGGAGCTGAAGAAGCTTTCAAGGCACCGGGTAGAAATATGTTGTGTTTTGTATACAGAATCCACTAGTTGTAATGTGATAATCTGAGTAGATCCCTGCTTTATCTGATGACAGGGAACAGGAGGAGCTTTCAAGCTGCTGTGGAGAAAAGGTGTTGTCATTTGTATACAGAATCCACTAGTTGTAGTTTGATTATTTGAGTGAACATTTCACACGATCCCTTATGCATGGCTCTATGCGCTGGCAGTGTCTCTCTCTCTCAGTGTGGCTTTGTTTACATTTGCTTATTAGCAGATAAGGCATGTCCTGGCAAAACCCCTTTAAGAGTGAATGCACACAGGACAGATTTTCTGCATGTATTTATATGTGGAAAATCCACAACTTATTACAGTGCCAGCCCTGTGGCTTGGATTTTTTCAGATTCCATGCCCACCTTATAGAAGTGTTCTGTGCAGAAATTGACCTGTGCTGCAGATTTTTTAAAATCTATAGGATATAAATTTATTTTACATTGGATTTTACACCATTGAATGATGCATTTTGCAGCAAAATCCACATATGTTGCAGATTTTTATATGTAAATTTACCTGTGGATTTGCTGCAGCAAGTTTCTTTAGAAAATCACTCCATGGGCATTTACCCTTAAGGAATCATGTATGAAAACTCTGTGTTGCCCATAGCAACTAAACAGAGCTCCCGTTTCATGTTATATAGTACTCTGAAATATTCTTAATGGTACATACAGTTGAAACTAGAAGTTTACATACACTATATAACAAGACACACATGCATGTTTTTCTCGCTATCTGACATGAAATCAGAATAAACCTTACCTGTTTCAGGTCAATTGGGAATCAAAATTATTTATACGTACCACATGTCAAAATAATGAGAGAGAAAATTTTTTAAGCCATTTTTATTGCTTTCTGCAAAGTCAAAAATTTGCATACATTTCATTAGTATTTGGCAGCATTGCCCTTAAACTGTATGACTTGGGTCATACGTTTTGGATCTCCTTCCACAAGCTTCTCACAATAGTTGGTAGGAATTTTGGCCCATTCCTTCTGACAGAACTGGTGTAACTGAGCCATGTTTGTAGGTCGTCTTGCTCACACCAGTCTTTTCAGCTTTGCCCATAAATTTTCAATAGGATTGAGATCAGGGCTTTGTGATGGGAACTACAAAACAATGACTTGATTATCCTTAAGCCACTTTGTAACCAGTTTGGCAGTATGCTTCAGGTCATTGTCCATTTGGGAAACCCATTTCTGCCTAAGCTTTAAATTCCTGGCTGATATTTTGAGATGTTGCTTCAGTATTGCCACATAATCTTCGTTCCTTATGCCATCAATTTTGTGAAGTGCACCACTCTCTCCTGCAGTAAAAAAAAAACCCCAAAACATGATGCTACCACTCTCACTCTCGTGTTTCACAGTTGGGATGGTGTTCTTCGACTTCCAAGCTTCTCCCTTTTTCCTCCAAACGTAACAATGGTCATTAAGGCCAAACAGTTCAATTTTAGTTCAATTAGACCACAGGACATGTCTCCAGAAATGTAGGTCTTTGTTCCTGTTTGCATTTGCAAACATTAATCTGGCTTTTATATGTTTCTTTTGGAGAAATGGCTTCTTCCTGGCAGAGTGGCCTTTCAGCCCATGTTGATACAGTACTTGTTCCACTGTGGATAGTGACACAATCTTACCAGCTTCTGCCAACATCATCCTATGGTCTTTTGATTTTGTTCTTGGGTTTATATGCACATGTCGAACCAAAGCACGTTCATCTCTGAGACACAGAACCCATCTCCATCCTGAGCTGTATGATGGCTTCACATTCCCATCTTGTTTGTCGTTTCATATAATTGTTTGTACAGATGAAAAAAAAGCACATTCTGGTATCTGGAAATTGCACCTAAGGACGATCCAGACTTGTGCAAGTCCACAATTCTCTTCCTGATATCTTGGTTGATTTCTTTAGACTTTCTCATGATGTTACAGACAGAAGCAGTGTGTTTCTGGTGTGCAATAAAATACATCTACAGGTGTGTCTCTAATTAACTCAGATGTTGCCAATAAACCTATCAGAAACTTCCAAAGACATGACATCACCTCATCATATAGGGTGCCCCAAATTCTTTAAAGGCATAGTAATCCTACTCTACATAACTTTTAAATTTGCCAAAAATGATACAAATTCTCTTATTATTCTGACATTTGGCAAATATAAATAATTTTGGTTCCTAATTGACCTAAAACGGGTAAGGTTTATTCTGATTTCATGTCAGATAGTGAGAAAAACATGCAGATGGGACTTTTTATATAGTGTATGGAAACTTCTAGATTCAACTATACATCTGATTAATACTGAAGGTTTGTGTAACCCTGTAACTAACACTAGTTCTTTCTCTTTACAGCTTGCTCTGAGGATGCCAGCACAAGTTTATACTTTGTGAACACTTCTTTGCTGCAGATCACATTCTCCAGCACAGTGGGGGTTTTTATCCCCTGCCCTGCAGCTGGATCTCCCAGCGCCACCCTCCGATGGTACCTGGGGACAGGAGATGACATTTATGATGTGCCTCATATCAGGCACGTCCACGCCAATGGGACACTCCAGCTGTACCCCTTCTCTCAGTCCGCTTTTAATAGCTTTATACATGATAATGACTATTTCTGTACAGCAGAGAACTCCGCTGGAAAAATCCGGAGTCCAAACATCCGTGTCAAAGCTGGTAAGTGGCATTGTTGTTTGTCATAGTGGATAAAATATTAAAAAAGTGAGAGAGGTTCAAAAATTTGAGAAACGTTAACCTATATGAATTCAAGCAAGGCATTTTAAGCAGGGTGTATTGTACTGTGGTTAAGGTGATAGCAGACTTACCTTACACCTATAGTGTTCAATCTTCTGTAAGAATTATGTATAGTACAATAGCCCTAAAACATACAGTATTCATTTGTTCTGGGATTTCCATTGTATATTGAAACCATTTTATGTTGAGTTTGCAACTATGGAAAAGTGGTAATTGCTTCCACAGACTCCAAATGGGACCCCCAACATAATGGAAAATGGAGATAAAAGAAGTGATGCAAATAGCTAATACTGTACCTATAAAACAAGTCCTTACGCATATCTGTCAAAGAGAGCTGCTGGAAGCTGGGAATCACTTTCTACTTTGAGAGCAGGTGCTTCTTTGGGTCATTAACTTTATACACAATGTACTAGAAAAAGGGAAATGGGGCCATCACCTGGGGCGACATGTATGAATGGGGCTACGCCAGTTTTCTGTTGTACTTTGAGCCAAAAAGAATGTATGAACAGCTGCACTCCAAACTATGGCGTGATAAGTGCCTTTGTAATGCGCCATAGACGCTTTTTAATGTGACAAAAATTTGCGCCGTTCTGGGGGTGTTGCACCACATTCATAAGGTTAGATACTTTTATGAATATGGGACGCCAAACCTAGGTGCATTTCAGTTACAACAGCCAGACCAAGTTAAAGGTGGTGCCTGAGCCAGACTTATTGTGTTGGCACTACAATGCACCTGCAGAAGAACAGGTTCATACATTCTGGGGCATTCTGCGCGGTCCGAAAGCTATTTAGAACTGACCTGTCAGCAGCAGGATTCATACATGTTGCCGCTGGTGTCTAAAGGAGCCGCTCATACTGGCATATGTAAAGAGCAGTACAGAACATCTACTAGACTCCTTCGTCACTGCTAGTATGTGCCTTGCGACTTCTCTTTCAGTTCTTCTATGTACCAGACCCCTCTCTCTAGGTAAGGCCCCATTCACATAGCCATTTTGCTTCCTATTTGTATTATACGTTGGGGTACTGTGAGAAATTTTTCTCGACGGATACCATGACAGGGCTGCAACTGGGCCAAATTGGACTATGTTTGCCCTATTTATCAAAATTATATATCGGACACCAAAGTGTGGTTGACCGTGCTTTTATATTGACTGCACAAAACAAACATTTGGTTAATAGGGCAAACCCTCTTTTAGGGCACTAATACACTGCGCCAGGCTTCTTTCTGTGCTAACGTGCAAACCACTCTTTCCATAGCTGTACAATTATGTCACTCACCTCTTAGGTCTATGTGAACCAAACTACTTTCCTCTAGTCTCATCTGTGCCATTCCGTTGCTTTACCAATTTTTCAGTTTACCTCAGACCAGTTGAGTATGTCATGAATTGTCGAAGTAAATGTAGTTAGGAGTGAAATACTGACTTATTCTTCCACACCATTTCTTAATACCATGTCAACTAAAATGAAGGATTCATAAAAGAACAGGCAAAATTGCTGAAGCAGAAAAGAACAGTATATTGCATAAAATCATATGCTTTAATGTCGACCTGGAGACTTTAAATATAAAACCATGTATGTAAAAAACATTTGTAACCAAGATAATTTCTTTGTGATTTTGGAATGATAGAATAAATTCTGCACCGTCTGAGGCTATCTTCATCATATCCTTGACACTTGCATCCTCCTGAATTTAATCTCTGTATATTAATCAATGTAGCTGCTCATGAATATTCATAAGGAGTTCAGCTCTCATCTAACCCTATAGAATACATAATTTACCAGTTTCCTCTACATGCCGACAACTGACTGGCCTATCATACATCATAATTACTTCTGAGTAACAATGATCGTGATTGGTCAAAAGCTCCAGCCTTTAGACACATTTAGAGACAAAAAATAATTGGACTCATTTACAAGTAGAATTTTTTTTTTATAAAACATCATAATAAATTGCAATATAAGTTTAATTGTTACATAAAAAACTGTGACAGGTGATCTTTAAATACTAAACAATGATAAGCATAAAAACAAGACCTGAAACAAGAACACTTGTTATTGGATGATGTGATATTATCAAATATTTTCCTGAATTCTTTTATAACCTTTGGTAATGAAATGTTATCATTAATTCAGTGTTAGATTTCAATATTAATTACCTTCGAACTGTGAATAGATTTGTTTCATTAGTAGTTATTCATCAAGTGAAAATGTTACTGCTGTATATTTTTTACACATTTTTATGTTCTGTGGTATCCAACGAAAAATGTCATTACCGCGATTAAGTACAAATTCACATTGCCCCACTGTTTCCATATATTTGGGATATTTGCAGATACAGGAATCTGAATATTTTTTGCTAAAAACTTTTAGGTCAATTTGATATTTTTTTTTCCCATTTTATTAAGAAGCTTGTTAGTCATTAGGGTATGATAGGAAGTATAACAAAACACTAACTTACCTTTTAAACCCGATCATTCTAGCACAACAATATCTCTCAAGACCCTGCAGCCAATCACAGGCCTCAGCAGTCACATACTGTATATCCAACATAAGACCATAGTGGCCTATGAATAGCTGCAGGGTCATGTGAAGAATGGATGGAGGCGTCATTGGCCGGGATCACTTGGCCCCTGGAATGAGCAGGTTTAAAAGGTGCGTTTTTTGGGAGTTTTTTTGCTCTATTTTCTATTTCCGATCGTCCCCTGATGACTAAAAAGCTTTTTCAAGTTTTAGAAGAATCTGAGCTATGATTCTTTGATACAGAGCTTTAAGTCTCCTGTTTCTTCCTTTGTGTAGCCATGACATTAAATGATAAAGTCTTGTTGTCTGTAGCCACCACTGTAGGAAGCTGAGTAGCTTACTGTATGCAACTTTATTATTAAATCAATGTGAGCTATATGAACACCTGTACATTAACTCCCAAACTGTTAATTTTACTATATGGATATGCAGAGGATTTGAATCTGTTATGGGATTATCTGTTTTTAATATATTTTGGACATATTTATATTGGAAAAAATGGTGGACAGTTACTTAAAATGAAATACTGCTAAACTTATTTTGCTTGTGCATAAGAAAACATGAGACAATTGGTACAGTAGGAGTAAGAACATAAAAGAGAAATAAATCCTCTTTGGAAATGGCTATTTATGTATTTCCTTAAAGCGTAGCTATTGCCACAGGGAAAGTAGTGGGTTCGCCTGTGATAGGTAATGATTGCGTTCTCTATATTACTACCCTACATCCTCTTATATAGACATAATCAATCAATGGTCAATAGAACTTCACACATCTTTAGTTAAGTTTAATGTGTTTGTTAGAGTTTGTGTTACACTATTCATTTTATGCTATAATATGGTTATGAGGGAGTTCTGTTGATGTATCACACTTGGTTTTCTTATTTTCTTATCTCGCATTGTCATACATCATGAAGATCCTTGATCCAGCATAATCATACGCCATACATTAATAGTGGGCTATGGAAATTACATTCTTCATATCTACAGCCATGTATATAACACTATGTAAATCAATAGTAATAAGAATTACATTAGCAAGCAATAGAAATAATAGCAACAGCAAATAAAATTATACAGGGTTTCCTATTTATCTAAGGCTCTAGCTAATGAACACATTTAAATGAATTTTGGTCAAAACATACCTTATTCAATAAGCAACTGTAATCCCTCAAAACGTGCTGGAAGTGTCCTCTGTTTGTGTTCAAGCATGCCTGAACCTGACACTCCAAAATATGAACCCAACACTTCATATCAGAAATATGAAACATCGGGTTAAAGTGTGCTATACTACAAAAACAGAATCTTTAACACACCCATAGGGGGCCCGACAAGTTAAAGGGGTTGTGTCACACAGGGATTCTTTTTTTTTTAAAGACTCAAAAACAAATCACTTTGCAATTAGAAATAATAGCAACAGCAACCAAATTATAAAGGGTTTCCCATTTATCTAAGGCACAGAAAACTGGCTCTAGCTAATGAACACATTTTAATGAATTTTGGTCAAAACATACCTTATTCAATAAGCAACTGTAATCCCTCAAAACGTGCTGGAAGTGTCCTCTGTTTGTGTTCAAGCATGCCTGAACCTGACACTCCAAAATATGAACCCAACACTTCATATCAGAAATATGAAACATCGGGTTAAAGTGTGCTATACTACAAAAACAGGAATCTTCAAGCACACACCATGAGGGATTCCTGATCAGAGTTAAGTGAGGTGTGTTTGGACCAAATTTTATTAAAATGTGTAAATTAGTCATGGAGTTATAGCCAAATTTTCAAGGTCTCTAGCAGGTGGCACATCTAATATGAAAAAGCTATAATAACATTAAATTATTATTATTATTATTATTTGATAAATTTGGGGATCGTTTACAAAAATCACCAGCCCAATGTGTTATCCAGTGACCTAGGATAACAATTCTTTGGTCACATATCGACATACATATCATCCGGCTTTTGGAAGTACATAGCTAAACCCAGGCTTGAATTGGCCCACATGAAAGCAGGATAAAACCGCCAGAAGGCCCCCGATTATGGCAGGCCTGCAGCTAAGGTCAGAAAAGCAGAGGAAGAAAGGCAGTGGCTTGTGCAGTGGCTCTAGGGTGGACCCCTAGAATGAGCTCTTCTGGCGAGCATTTGACACCTCCCTTGGCTAAATCTAAGACTCAGTTCTTACTAGAGTCTGACACCCACTGACCTTTCTGTTTTGTTCGCCAAAATCAAGAAAAGGACACTTAGAAGGGAACAAGAACAACATCCTATTCTTTTCTAAAATCCATTTTTCTATATATATATATTTTTGACTTATGGAAAGGGAACAGGACATAGACCCCTAAAATTCCAGTGACTCACTAATATTGGAGGGATCCACTGTTTATTTTATATTGAGCTAATACCTCATTTACAGCGGATGGATGTATATAACCCGGGTTTACCTGTCTATACTCTGATTGTAACCTGTATTCCTCCACCTTTATCACACTACAGATCCTTATTATGCTGTCACTTCAGTCCTATAGAACTGCTGTGCTTCTGAGTGTTACATCCAGGATATAGATAGTTAAATGTCGGTACAATACAACAGTCTGAATGAGTCTAAGAAAGATCACCACATAATCCCAACACACAATAAAATATAAACCAGACCCGCACATTGCTTCATTATGAATAGATTCCTGTTATCACACTATAATCAGTACCATGGACAGCTCAAGTCGAAAAGAAAACCCTGGCTAAGAAACAAGAAAATAAAGCGCTGAACATATGTATGTAGTTTATAATATGCTGCTTGATGACTTTGGAGATACATTCCCCATTGTTTTCAGAAATTGGAACTGTAATCTTTGAATTGATCATAGGGAGATTGAGTGCACAGGATCACACTGGCTATTCTTCTCAAGGTCTTTAGTACTGCACACTAGTAATTGTTATTCAATAAGCTTGCAGCAAACTGAATGTATCTATTATAAGTTGAATGGCGGGTCATAATTTCAATATTGTAGTTTGTAGAGAAAGGTTTATTGATCAGATGATAAGTTTTTACGTAAACTTGTATCATGGAAGGTAGTACAGCAAGTCTTATAAGTCAATAATCTAGGAAAACAGAAGTAACCAGAAGTCATTTTTAGGATGATATCCAAATACATATATAATAAATAGATCCCGTTAACCATGTTAAAGCAAAGGTTTACTGTAAGATATTTGCTGACATTGAGAAATGATATATAATGGCCATGCCTTCGTCATCTCCCGCCTAGACTATTGCAACATCCTTCTCTGTGGCCTCCCGTCTAGCACCCTTGCTCCCCTCCAAACCATCTATAACTCTGCTGCCCGTCTGATTCACCTCTCTCCTCACTACTCCTCTGCCTCTCCCCTCTGCCAATCCCTTCACTGGCTACCCATTGAATCTACCCAGAGAATCTAGTTCAAGTTACAAACCATGACCTACAAGGCTCTCCATAACCTCTCCCCTCCATACATCTCTGCCCTAATTTCCAGATATCTCCCCTCATGCAACCTCCGCTCCTCACAGGACCTTCTTCTCTTCTCTCCTCTTTTCAGCTCCTCACATAACCGTCTCCAAGACTTCTCCCGTGCTTCTCCCACACTCTGGAACTCACTGCCCCAACACATCAGACTCTCCCCCTCTCTCGCTAGCCTCAAATGCAACCTGAAAACCTATCTCTGCAGGATTGCCTATAACCAACAATAACCGCGTTGCACTGCTCCACCACACAAACATGTCTGCCCCTCACCTTCTGTCTCTTCCCACCTTCCCTGTAGATTGTAAGTCCTCACAGACAAGGCCCTCTATCTCTCAGTACCGGTTGTCAGTTAGTTGTTGTCACCTTTGTACTTGTTTGACCTATTTTATGTATATAACCCCCCTCGAATGTATAGTGCTCTGGAAATAAGGGCACACTAAAATAAATGATAATAATGATTGCTAGACTTCTATGATCTAAGCCCTCTAAGAAGTTAGACTGAAAGAGTCACATTGGTCTGCAGAGCACCATACCATTTTGACTTACATCTTGAACATCTTTAGAACCCTGTGTATCGCCTTCATATAGCTGAATAACCTGCTGCTTCTGACATAATCTTCCTGGATTTCCCTGCTCTTACTGCTTCTTCTCTCAGAGATAGCAGCAGGAGGGAAAAAAGGATGTACAGAGGTAGCAAAGATAAGTATGACATTTAATGCACTATGATATCATGGCACATAATGTTATTTCAACTTCTTAATGCTATTATTATTATTATTATTATTTAATTTAGAGCGCCCTTGAGTCCAGGACACTGTGCATTGGTCAAACATTTACAAAGTAACATAAGTGACTAACTGGTACAGAGGGAGAGAGAGGGTCCTGCCCATGAGGGCTTATAATCTATAGGGAAGGAGGGAAGAGACAGAAGGTGAGGGGCAGACATGTATGTGGGGTGGAGGAGTGCAGCACTGTTAATGTTGGTTATAGACAATCCTGAAGAGATAGGTTTTCAGGTTACATTTGAAGCTAGTGAGAGTGGGGGAGAATCTGATGTGTTGGGGCAGTGAGTTCCAGAGTGTGGGGGAAGCACCAGAGAAGTCTTGGAGACGATTATGTGAAGAGCTGATAAGTGGAGAGCAGAGAAGAAGGTCCTGTGAGGAGCAGAGATTGCATGAGGGGAGATATCTGGAGATTAAGGCAGAGATGTATGGAGGAGAGAGGTTATGGAGAGCCTTATAGGTCATGGTTACTAGCTTGAACTAGATTCACTAGGCAATGGGAAGCCAGTGAAGGGATTGACAGAGGGGAGAAACAGAGGAGTAGGGAGAGAGAGGTGAATCAGGTTTGGAGGGGAGCGAGGGTGCTAGACGGGAGGCCACAGAGAAGGATGTTGCAGTAGTCTAGGCAGGAAATGAAAAGGGCGTGGACCAGCATTTTTGTGCTATCAAAGTTAAGGAATGAGCTGCGATCTAAGTACAAATAACACTGAAAGCTGCAACATCACAATGAAGTTAAACTTTGCTACATCTGTACATACATTAGCAGATCAGAATATGTAGAGAGGAGAGGAAAGCATCCAAGTTTTCAGGGAGAGAAGATCACGCAAACTGTTGGTAGACAGTATGCACAGTAGCCAACAGCATTTCTAAATTGTGTATCTCCCCTAATTGTACAATTTACTCTAAAATCTCCACACACAGCTTATAACAAAGCAAGTGACAAAATCCCTGTACCTTAGTTTTCAGGGAGCCGTACACAGTGCGTGTGGAGGACCAGAGCGCCATGCGTGGAAGTGCGGCTGTATTCAAGTGCCTCACTCAACCCTCCGTGCAGGAGTATGTGAGTGTCGTGTCCTGGGAGAAGGATACTGTATCCCTCATATCAGGTATGTTAATTTAATACCTACCTACATCTGATTTATCACTTGTCTACATGGCAGCTTAAAGGGAAGTGAAGCAACTGGAAGATTGTGAGGATTTTTTTTGGGTGGGGCGTGGTTTAACAAATATGTACTACTATTGCAGTAGAAGTAATTTTGGGTGTTGTGTGAAATTTTTAGTGATTTCTACAGTTATAGTGATTGTAAAATTTGCAGTTAAACATTCATTTTGATAATATTGCAGCATTATCACTTTTGGTTGCTCACATTAACTCAATACATTCCTATGGCTGTGACCATAACACTACTTTGGTGGCTTTGGTGTCCTCATGTAACTATTACCATGTAGCTCCAGACAAAACGTATGAATTGTAATTACAAATGTTATAGTTCTTGTTGAAAAGTGTTTATTGTTGTGAATGCAATATAATATTCAGTGTATTCAGTTGCTGCTTATTTGCTAATATTTGAAGTCATTGCTACCTCATTATTTGTTACATCTATACAATTTATTGTCCACGCTTATATCTAATCAGGAAACCAAAGTCCAGTTTTTAGTAATAAAATAAATGGCAGAATTGGGAAGAAATATTGTCTGACTGACTTGAAATGATTGTTGCTACCAGACTGGAAGGTTTGAGCATCTTAAAAGTTCTGTAATTTTACTTATAACCTTGTGCAAGGTTTACATAGAATGGTCTAATCGCATCAGATTTGCACAAAATAAAGTCCTAAGAGAGAACAGAGAATGTCCAAACTGCTTTATGCAAATATGAAGTAACAGTAACATACTACACATTAAACCGGTCACCAAAAAGGCCAGAAACCGAGGTTCCCCGGTTTTGTGATTTCTGCTACTTGAGGTAAATGATAGGATCAAAATTTTGTATACAGCACATCAATCCATGCTTAGTGTTATTAGTATATGCTTCTGTAATAGGAATGGTTTCTTGGTACACCCAATAAAGTTGATGGTGCCCCATATAAAGTATGTATTGGTGTGGACCATGAAGATCCCTTTATAACTATTGTTAACAGGTCTTGTAACAGATACTTTCAGAAGGATAATGTGGCCCATGCACGGGACAGCTATAAAGCAGCAGCTACACAGTCACCAGTACTGTATCTATGATATGTTGTAGAATGGGATATTAAGAATAAGAATGTGCAGTTGGCATGTCATGTCCACATGGCCGTGAGTCTTTCATGGAGTTTTCCATTCTTGCTGTTTTCCCAGAATCTGCTCTACCCCCCACCCTTCCCAGCTTCAGGCTCCCACTTCCTGCAGACTGTGGGTGGCTCTACATCATCCAGTGACATTTCAACTATACTAGCTCCTAGTTCTAGCTGTGACATGTACATAATGGAGAGGTTATGAAAAAATTGATGCTGTCCAGGCAGGCTGTCTGGCTGTTAATGTAAGCTAGTAGAGCTGTATGTCATGAGAAAAAGCTCCTATTGATTAAGAAAGTCTTACATGCTGGAAGACTGTTATCTATGTATTTACATACAAAGATAACAGAGGCAATGCAGACCTGACAACACAGCACAAGGCTACTAAACTCTCTCAATGACTCCAAAGGGTTAATATTTCTCTCGGTAAGCTCCATCATTCTGATAATACACCTCAAGGAGTGATGGGCAACTGCAAAAGCAGAGAGGTGGTCGATGAAATAGGGAGCCATCTGAAAAACAGGCAGGAGATAAAAACTGCTCTGGTTTTAAAATTAAGCAAAATCTGAAAAGCAATGTATTTGGTTATAATTCTTACTTACCTTTGCCTACATGTTTAAAGCTAATCAATAAGATGGGAATACCCCATTTAAGGGCCATCTAAAATTATGTTGAATAAATCCTGAAAAAAATTTAGGCCGACTTAAAGGGGTTGTCTCACTACAAGGATTGCTTTCTATGTTAAAGATCTTGCAAAAACAAGTCACTTTGCAATATGCGTCCATTAACAGTGTCCTACCTATTCCTAGATACCCCCTCTTGTATGGGCTGCATAAACTCCTCAGGTCACTATAGCTGTTTGATCTCTCCTGATTGGCTTCTAGCACTGGCTGCTATAGCTACAGACCTGAATTCTACAGCAGCCTAGGAGAAACCAGTAAACAAGTTACTGAATTCAAAATGAGACCAAGAAAACAGGAGGTACAATGAATCAATGTAGCGAGACAACCCCTTTAATGATGAGTGAGGTGAAATATTCAGCACTAGAAAGGTGTCCCTAACAAAGTGATTCTTGATTGATAGAGTTATCCCACAACACTCAAGTGGTTCTACTAGATAAGACTTGAGAAAGTTTTTCTTTGCTTCCACATAATAGGATTTGATCCCGTATTTGACATTAAATATACAAAACTGTTTTATATCTATATGAATGAAGCCTAGGCAATGAGATAAAAATTGTTGCCTTTCCTATAATCCTCACCTCTTTTTCATAGATATACAGCAAATTACTAGAGAACACTTCACTGTACAGATTTAATTCATTTTATTTGACCCAGACTGAAAAATAAAGTAGCAATTGACTTTTCAATTATACTTGAGAACCATAAAAATGGAAATATATCGTAACATCGCTCTGGCCTGCGACTGATGGGATGTGACATCCTTGTTGCTGTTAGAAAATTGTAGATGAAGCTTCCTATGCTTTTTATAGCTAATCTTTTTGGTTTTATTCCTTGATACTCTCTGATAAGCAGCTTGTCAGGACAATAGTGTTTCATCTTCTTCAACGAATATGTGCAAAGAGTAAACTCTAGCTTCTAACTATAAGACGACATCAGGCCACAACAATGTACTGTACTGTCCTTTGTGATTCCACTGTAGTCATAACAAGAGTACATCGCTATGTGTAAGGGCACATCCCTTTAGCCCGAAATGTGTCAGCATATTGTACCCAGTGTCTCTGTATCACCACTCCTTGCTGCTGAGATTATGTGTACATCTATTTTTTGTTTTTAAATTGTTTGCATCGAATGAATTTTTGCATGGTTTTATACATTCTGCTTCTGGGTCGTGCTGGATTACCAACAATTGGACTATTTATACTCGTAACAAGAGGCTTTATAGCCTTTGTGGTTTAGGACACCTCTGTAGACTTTCTTGTCCCACATTACGTATCTAGATAAATATTCACCTTGTGCTAAGGTAATATTTTATTCTTGGTGTATTACAGCATAAATAGGCAACCGACTTGTAGCATTGCAAATTTTCAAAATGTCTTTATTTTTTTCCTCATTTTGATCCCATGTACCAGATTTGGGTCTTGATGGTATGTGGCAACAAGTCAGATATGCTATGCCTCTTGTATGAAGAGGAAATGTACTTTTGTACTGTCAAGTGTACTTATTATATAGTGTAGGAAATTAGATTGCTTTAATGAACAGAAGCACAGACATCTCCATAGTGACACATGTGCTACAGTTATGGCCACTGCCTCTATACAGGGTTCCCTCCACGTACAATATTAATTAGTTCCGGGATGACCATTGTATGTAGAAACCATAACTCTATGGAAAACTATTAATTGGTTCTCAGGCCCCAAAATGTCCCCAACATAATGCAAAATGAAAAGAAAATTAAGCAGATACTAATACAGATAAAGCAAGTCCTTACATATAATATCAGAGAGAACTGATATTCAAAAAATAAATCCTCATTAAAACGTAACCTTTAATACTCCAAAATAAAAGATTACTACACTAAATTGAATGAAACCAAGGGCTATCCTATTATCGACCCTCAGCGGGGAACCCGTCCCGTGAGGACGAACCTGCAAATCCCACACCTAACTTAACCCTATCCTCTTGCTTAAGGATCCAAAGAGGAAACAGGATTAAATAATACAAATTTCTACCAGAATGTTTATCAAAAAGAGTAGACATTTTTATCAAAATCTTACATAAACAAAACCCAGACTCGTTTCGTCCAAAATATTAGACTCCTCAGTGGGGTAATCAAAATTTTTTATTAATAATCAAAGATTAAACATACCAGAATGAACATCTACTCACTGAACTGGCAAAAGGACCAGGAAAGATGCCCTGGTCCCAAAAAGAAGGTATAGGAAAGGTGCTCCTACAAGGGTCACTGGAACCCTATATGTTGGGGTAGAACATATATCTGTTTTTCAATTCGAAAAATGGATTGTAAAGTGCTGTGTAAAAGTATCCAAAGATGTCCCAAAGTGTGCTGCGTGTTTAGATGCATTTTGTGTGCACCCCATAGTAAATCAAACTGCACTGCATAGTAAATCAAACTGGATCCAAACACGCATCTAAAAAACGCTGTGTGAACATAAATTTAGGGTAAATTCACACGGCATTTTGCGGAATGATGCAATGCGCTGGGTGTTTTAGAAGTACGCCCTGGCCAGTGCGTACTTATAAAGTATGGGGGGAGGGGATGGCCCCATTGAGCTCCATTTTACCCACTGCGTAAACGCCAGGAACAAGTTACATGTCACTTCTTTCCACCGGTGTTCAATATGCGTCGGGGAAGATGGGCATAATTCATTGCTCTCTGTGAGAGATATGAATTACCAAAATTATGTGCCGAACTACGTCTTGCAATTATGCCATATGAATTAGGGCACCTTAGGGTGCTTTCACACAGTGCGTTTTTTGGTGCATTTTTGGGGCATTTTTTTATGCTTTTTTTGCAGAGATGCACATCATTAACTGCTGTGTATTTCTGCCAAAAAGCATAAGAAATGCACCAAGAGATGGAGCGTTTTTTCATGTTGTGCATTTTTGACAAAAAAAGCATAAAAAATGCATCAAAAATGCACCATAAACACTACATGTGAAAGCACCCTAAGGCTGTGTTTCCACGGCACACATTTATGGTCATTTTTTTAGCATTTTTTGTTTTCTGAAACCACTGAAAAAGCAACTGAAAACAGATCCCATGGACTTTAATAGTAAAAATACTCTGTAGTCTCCACAGAACTGTTTTGCTCAGCTCATTTCTATTTCTGGTCATTTTTTGAAACATTTTGCAAATAACGCCAGAGCAGGGCAGAAAATTTACTATTGAAGTCTATATAAACCACCGGACGTTTTTTGGACGGTTCTGTTGAAAAATTGCCCAAGTGTTTAAACAAGGTATATACATTTTGCATATATTAAAAACGCACCAAAAACCTCGACAAAAAACTGAAAACCACCAAAAAAACTGCTGCTTTGGACAAAAAAAATGACGTTCAAAGCAGTTTTTAGGTTTTGGAAGAGTTTTTTTCCCCCATGCTGTGTACACCGAGTCTTAATTTGTAAAAGTAATAGACATCAGTAGTTTCTTCATTCCAATCCTTACCTTTCGTTGTACCAGGCTTCACACCAGATTCCTTTTTAGTACAGCAGAGTTTTAATTTGCTGCTTTTCTATTGATTTTATTTTTACTGTTTTATTGTGATATTTGTACATCCTAAAATAGATCATTATCTGTACGTTTTATTATGAACCTTCGACATAAGATATACCATTGGTCAGCAAAAACCCAAAGTTCTACCCAAAGTCATTACTCAACTGCTGCTAGTTGTTAAGAAATTAACCACGGCTGCAAACACACTCCAGGACCCTGAGTAATCAGATAGATCCACCAGACACCCAGATGGGATACCTTCCCCTTTCGATATACAGGTGCACAGCTAATTATAAGGCTATTACAAACTAATACTATTACTGGTAATGCTAACGATGAGTCTATAATTAGTGCAGCACCTGCGCAGGTGCAAACACGTCTCTGAGCTAGTGTCAGGGGGAGGGATGCCGGATGGATTTCTAAGTATAGCAGTATACGTGCTGTGACCCTCGCTAGACAGGAGAACTAAGTACATATCACTTTTATAACACCTGTGTCCTCTTTGCCTATACTCATAATGATTTGTACTAAAATGCAGCTCTTTCTTGTCGCATAGGGCTTTATTGCTGGATGAAAAGAGGTTATTAAAATAATAACTGCTGACTAAGGGATAGTGAAATGATGTTTTCAGAAAAAAAAAGATGGCCAAATAATTTATGAGTGGGAGAGTGATACACCTGAAGGCTGCATTCACACAATGGAACCCCAGTTGCTCGCTAAACAAAGATGTCAAGGCACGGGGCAGATGGTCGGGGACCAGTGTTGGAAAAAGGAAATTATTCTGGGGTCCTCCCTCTGTCTTTATAGGACTTGTGCATTTGCACTTCAAAGTAATCATTGCACGTACACGATCTGAATGGATATCTGGTGAATGGATATAAAGGTTTGCATTCTACATTGGGTCTATATTAGAATAAGATTATTCTATCAAAGCCTTGGCCTACCAGATGATCCTTGGTACTCTGCTGGGCCAGTCTGATCCTGCTGAACACTCGCAGCTCTAATTCTGTCCTGGCATGGTCTATTGGGCATCATATTGTTAAGGTGTTGCTGTTGCTCTGGCGGTGGTCATCACGCAGTGCTATGCCTGTTAGTGTTGGGAGCCACTTAAAGGGGTTTTGCCACGATCTTATTTCATACCTTCTGTATCCAGCTCTTCAGCTCTGTGTGCTCAGAAAGGAGCGTGTGTGATTTGTTTGAATTGCATATCATGTGACCCAGCAAGATGACATCACCAGGCCTTTCCTCTCTCTAATCAAAGAAAGATCTGTTTATGTAAAGCATTGTGAGTAGCTGAGAGGTAAAGCTTTTGCCTCCAGGCACAAGGGTCCTAGGTTCAAATCCCTGTAGGAATCAAACCTGTTTTTTTTTTTTCTCTTTACCAATGCACAGACCTGATTGAGGTTTCTTTTTTATTTATTTGCACTATTTGACTAATTACTAAGGAGGACAGAGGGCGGGAGTAGAATGACAGCACCTGGGGTTTGAAGCTGCCTGAGAGGAGAAATGATGTCTGAGCATGTGCGACCAGGAGTGAGGAGCTCTCAGCCCTGGTTGTATCCCCTGGAGACAAGCTGTAAACAATGGATCGCTATGGGAGCAGCTAAAACAAAAATGGTGCAGAATTTTTAATAATAATGAATGGTGAAAATTTTGTTACTTCATTTGCAAGCTTTCCACGTCAATTTTACTTAATGGCAAAACCCCTTTAAAGGTGGTTGCCATGAAGTGCCAAGTGGGCTTCTACAATATGGTAAAAACTTGGACTAAGAATCCCATGTTCACTTTTGCTTAGCAGCAGTAGAGTAATGCATAGTATGGGCATCGGCGGTCCTGTTTACTTATATATAGCACTACTTATAAATTCAAGTAAGATACCACTATACTGTAGCTTAAAACCGAGCTTCCTCTTGCCTCACTTCAATTCAAATCAAAATATGTTTCCAATAATGATTCTTCTTTTAATTAAACGTTCGTCAATCAGTCAACAACATATACAAACATTAAAAGTTCATAGAAAAAGTAGCATACTCAAGTTTTTTGGCGTGCATTATCCTTATAACGCCAAGTCCATGTGCAGCCCACAATCATAGAGTCCACAATGGATAGCGAGGAGAAGCGGGGCGGTGAGCAGGATATTGACGATGTGCGGTCTTGTTCTTTTTTTGTATAGCTTGGATATTATGAAGGTACTCTCCTGGAGATGAACTTCTTTTATTAAAGGACATCTCATTGCTGCATGTTGGCATTATATGGTGCCATATGGATTGCCTACAGCTCTGCCATGTGCCTGGGGTCTAAATATAAAGCTATGCATGAAAGTTTATTGACTGCGGTGTTGCTATACTCATCTCAGCATTGGAATTGATTAAATACTTTTGCATAGCCATCTACATTTATAAAAATCAATAAGTGCTTAAGTTCAACACGAGCCTTTGTGCTTACATAGGTATTTTCTTCTGGTTCTCATTATATTATTGTGTTCAGACTGTTGTGACTTTGCTGTTCGACGTAACGTTTTTCCCCATCTTGGGACACGGTGATACTATGAAAAGTTCATGAAGGGGATTGAAGGAGGCAACTGCTGGATGTTTACCACGTGCGGGGCTTGTACCCTTTATTTTTTGGTTTGTGATACAGTCTTGTAGATGATTAGCATACATGGTTAATATTTTACGACCTAGCATAGCCTATGATAGCCTTTATGAGAGCTGATCCTTTGTGACCCTCATACCTATGGGATGTTGAACTTGGGGTTGGGGTATATTGGGGCTGGGGGGAAGAAATATCAAGCGCTCAGCGATCTTCCCTGCGAGGCCTGGCGTGATTCTTATCTCATCACCATGGAAACGGGAAGAGAAGGTGCGAGATGTTTTCATTTTCTGTGTTAATTCAGATATTCAGATGAAGTTGTGAGCCGTGCATAGAAAGGAGGGAGGAAGAGAGAGAGAGAGGGGAGAAGAGAACAGAGGAGGAGGCAACAAAGAAAGGAACAGGGGGCGATGGCTCCGAGAGCTGGGATTGATGGAGAGATGTAAGAGAATATTAGAAGTCAGGAAGAAATGGGAAAAGGAGGAAAAATAAGCAGGTAGAGAAAAATGGAACAACAGGGAGAATGTATCAAGACAAGAAGGAAATCGTGCCTGCAAAGCCCATTCCCTCCGTGTTACATTGATTCCATGGTCTGTATGACTGGAGAAAATACACAGGTCCACCAAGTGCAGGCCGTGCAGGATATTACACCTCATACTTCAGTTACGATTGACCAGACAATGACTATATACAACCTTATAACCTATATCTAATGCCAGAATCGAGTGATCATTATTGAGTGGCATCATGTTGGATTCACCTCATGGTGACCATATCACTTGTGTTTTTCCTGTCCACCGATAAGGGCTATTGATAGCAGACACGTGGCACCTGCTGCACTCATTGCCGTGCCATGGTATATATAGTGAAGTCAAGGATTAGGCAGTAATAAATTAGCAGGTTTGAGGTAAGAAGTTCTACATAAAATGTCTTTAAATGTTTATTGCAAGTACGTATAGTTACATAGTTTGTAAGGCTGAAAAATGACAGACATCCATCCAGTTCAGCTCATTGCTTTACAGTGTTGATCCAGAGGAAGGCAAAAACCCCTATGAGGTAGAAGCAAATTATCCTAGTTTTGGGGAAAAAAATATTTTCTGACTCCTGGCAATTGGAATAAATCCCTGGATCAACGCCCCCTCTCCAGAATCCTGGTCACTATAACTTGTTATATTACATCTAGAAATTTATCCAGACCCTTCTCCAGAATCCTAGTCACTATTACTTACTATATTATTACACTCTAGAAATGTATCCAGACCCTTTAAAGGGGTTCTCCAGGAAAAGAAGAAAACTAAATAGATAATCTACATGTCATAATGAAAATATTCCTAAATAACTTTAATTAAAAAAGTCTGCTCGTTTTGTCGAGGGGATAATCATTATAGAAGAACAAAATGGCCGCCAGGCTACTTCCTCAGCAGAAACTTGTCCTACAGGAAGTAGGACAGACTCTAAGTTACTTCCTGGTTATGCTGACTGATATCACTGGGCATGTGCTCAGTCAGTCTGACAGACTTGTTGAGTGAGGGACGGCTCTGCAGAGTAGAAAAGAGACCGAGGGCTGTACACTCACATAGATATATTGGGTGTGGATATAGTATATAGAATTATAGCACTGGTGGGAGGAAGCGGCTGTTGTGGGAAATGTAGTTTTCATACAGGTCGCCTATCAACTGTAGCCCCGCCCACTAATCCAGTGAGGAGAAAGATCCAACATGATGATAATATACAATATAACAGCTTCTGTAACTAGTTCACATACTGGATTGTGACAGTTACTGCTTATCTTTATTATTACTGCACTATATGTGCTTATTTTTTGGGGATTTCTCACACAACCCCTTTAAGAGCTCTGTTAGTGAATTCACCATGACAAGTTCCTCTGGCAGAGCGTTCCACAGTCTCACTGCTCTTACAGTAAAGAATCTATGTCTATATCTTCTTTCCTCAAAACGTAAAGGAGGCCCCCTTTGTTCTGGATCCATTTCTGAGTATAAATAGATTCTTGGAGAGATCTCTATATTGAAGCCTGATGAAGTGTCTAAGTGGCATTGTTTGGATGAAAATAAATAATTGTTTCTACATCCACAGAGCTATAAGCACGTGTTTGACTTGTGAACCTAAGTCAGACTGGACCTGATAATATCTCTCTGCATACTCTGTATTGACTCTTAATATATTTACACATATTCATTAGGTCACACCAGATCTGTCTTTTCTCAAAACCAATATACAGGTGTATGGCATTTTGGATAACGATTCGCCAGTGATGCTACCTGTAGTTTTTATCTTTTTTTTTTTTAGATAAAACTGGAAATGAACTAAAAAAAAATGTTTAAGGCCCATCACATGTCACATTACAAATTGAAGTTGTAGAGATCCACACCCTTACACCACTGTACGCCCATGCCATACCCCAGCTTATTTGTAATGGACGTAATGAATCTGTATTATGCTTCTACGGAAGAACGTGGCCCCTCTTGGTCTCACCAGTAGCCACAGGAGTGATTTATTGTGAATGGTGTCATTGTTGACAATTTTGTCTTGACAAAAAAAGGATACCACATAGCCCATAACTTGTTGTATAAGAAGTCACTGTTTCTACTTCCATTTCACAGTGCTAATAAAGATTATGCTGAAGGATACTAAACTCATTCATTGCTGGCAGTTTCTACTAGGTCCTGAAGCATGTTATACTGACTGACCAAAAAGACTCACTGTCTAATATAGTCAGTATCATACATCTAAATTATGTTATATTTAAAAGGGTTTTTTAACTACAAAGATTAGCTTTAAACATGAAGGGACAGGTAAATGAAGACTTTTTCTAAATACATTGGTCAATAGATTTTACTGTCGTCATAAGATAAAAGACATTTTATGTGTTCTGAGTGCACACACAGATTTCTATGGTTACCTGTTACCTGACCTTAGCTCTGGTATATGATTAGAGCAGAGAAGTTAGAGCATGGTTTACCTGGGCTCACATTCAAACTAATTATTTCTATCAAGATTACAGATAAGTCATTGTTTTCAGTCCTCACAGTCCTCACCTGTACCTTGTGTTTTCTGAAGAGATAACATCTCCTGCACTTGTCAGTGTATCTAAATACAGAAACGCTAGATATGCTAATCACTTCTGTAGAACTGCCCACAGCCTGAGGACACAGTGTAAAACTGCCTGTGACTGAGTGAAACAGCATGGTGAGAAAACTCTTATAAGAGAGTTGCCACTCAAAATATACAAATACCCAAATAATTGTAGATTATGGATCAGAGTAGGAGACAAACCTTGGAAATTGCACTGTCTTACAGACAGGCTTGGGCTGGCCCATGGAGGAACAAGGGAAACCCCTGGTGGACCCCTAATCATGGCAGACCTGGAGTTGGTTTTTTTTGTTTTTTTTTACTGCATATGCATCTTCAGGAGAGGCAGTGAAGCAGAGAAAGATAGGCAGAAAGCAAGAGTCAAAGTATATGAGGCATGTACAGTCATTTACAGTAACTGTAGGGTGGATCCCCAAAATAAGCTCCACCGGTGAGCCTCCAAAACAACTCAGCCGGAGGGCCCCTAGAATCAACTCCACCTGTGGGCTCTAAGCACCCCAGTCCGACACTGCTTACAGATGTCTTTTTATGCCTGTACCTGGCAGTGCAGCCATTTTTTTAATAAAGTGATAACAGTGTGTGCAGCGATTTCGGTTGTTAGTCAGGAACTGTTTAGATACATTTACTGTTCTGTGAAGAACCAAGTTACGATATCACAATGAGCTGCATAAAAGTACAAATTCTTCTCTGCATCATTGACAAACTCAGCTCTGCTACATCTGTTTGAGCCCTACTTCACCCCACAACATTGCCTTAGTACATCCAAGTGCAGGTATTATGTTACAGACCTCACACTTGGTGCTCATTACTGTCTTCCAAGTTTTCTCCCAAAACTCTCCTCTCTTATTTACCATCCAAGTTTTGCATCTTGCTATCATGAATATTTAAGTTTGAATGCCAGTTTTTCCTCTTCTTTTCTTTATTATGTAAATGATATGGCCTCAATATTGGTAAAGACTCGAAGCTGCACAGTCAGTGAACATGAGATCAGCGGCAGCTTTCAGTAATAAGAAGTATCTGTGCTCACATACTGTCAGAGATACAGGATAACAATGCACCTTCTGATACTGATGCATACACATATATGTGCAAATATCTCCTGCATGACATGTAGAAATGTTACAAGAGGAAAGGACCTGTTCCTTCATTTATATTAGGATTTGTATAGCTGTATAGAGCCCTTCAGTATAATTGGTGCATTATTATATGTGATGATACCACTATTTTTTTTAGCATTTACAGTATAAAACAGAAGGATTTCCACATCACATATACTATAGAGACTGAACCTAGACATTCTTGGAATCCACTGGGCATAAAAGGGGTTTTGCCACGATCTAATGTTGACCTGGTATCCTCCAAAATGGGTATTTATTCACTTCTCTAAATATTTAATTAAAAAATGTGAAGACTGTGAGATCTACAGCCTGACTAAGATGCCCTTAGTTTCCTGACCTTTTACATTAGACACGAGCAGGAGCTGACATGAGCTGATCTGGCCGCGCTTGCGTTGTTTGCACTTCTTATCTGATGACAGGGAACATGAACGAGGTTTGAAGGGACTGGGGAGAAAAGATCCTGTGTCTTTTGTATAGAGAATTCACTGGTTGTAATTTAATTATCTGAGTAAACATGCAGACGCTCCTGCTCAGCCCCCCTCCCTCTCCTCCTGCATCAGTTTGTGAACAAATGAAAGAACGCTACCTGTTAGGAGCTTATCTTCTTTCCTGAGCAGATAAGAGGGAGAAACAAAACACATATAGCTTCTGCACAATACAGTTACCCCCTGTGGATTAGCCAAACATGTTTACTCAACTACAGAGACTGAATAGGAGTGTGCATGGGAGGTGGAGCAATGACATCACAGTGGAGGTACTTTTTTTTTAAACACTGAAACTCAATGTTCCTTTTTTCAAGCCTCAAGAGGGGAGTATCAGCCTGTTAGGTGAGGAACTTACTTCTTGGCAAAACCCCTTTAATAGGTGTTATAGGGTGGCATAAATGTAGAAAAGTTGATCCAGATGAACATAAATGAACAGTATGTTGTCAAAATACAAATGAGCATCCTTGGAGAAACAGGTTTAGACTGAAAATGACAAAAAATGTGTTACAGGACGTTGTCATTTAGCTCAACCTCTGACATATCATTGGATTTGTACTGGATTTTACTGTTCACCTGTTTATAAATTATGGAGAAGTGCAGAGCATTGTTGTAGATCTGTAGAGGATGTGCAAGATGTGTTAAGCCCCAGTCACATTTTTTCCTTACATTTAGCATGCACATCGGAAAAGTTCTTGACATACATGCAAAAGACAGATGGAGACCGAAAGGGTGTCCTTCTGGCTACTGTTTGGCCAACATTTGTCAGTATACTGAAATAAGTGAAGCATGGAATAGTATGAAAGGCTACACATTAAGATCCAACAAGATCCTTTAAAAAAGTATCTTTATAAATGTATAGTATATTAGCTTATGAGTGATGGATGCCAGTGTTTGGCACCTATCATATGCATCCATTAAACAAATGCACGCTCAGCTTTTCAATAGCTTTTTATGATATATCTGATGCCATTACAGCTTATGGGTGACAGGTCCTAACAATGGCATCTATCACTCATGGGCTATAAAGGCATCTACTTAACATATATGTAATGAAAAAGCCTATAATGTATCCAGCATGGATCCGGTTACTATATTAGTCTGTGTCAGATGTTTAACGTATATACCTGTGCTCAATTTACTGCCGTGAACGTTTAAATGCAGAAAACCTGATAAATACCCTTTACAGGACAACCTGTCATAAACTAGCTAAAGGGGCAGCTAACTGACAAGGGAGTCATTGTCAATAGGTTTAAAGTTTTACAGGTTAAGGCACTATCACAAGGCGGTATTTTTATCTGGATTTTACATTAACATTTGTAAGCCAAAACTAGGAGTGGAACCAAAATAGAGAAGAGGTGCAAATATTCCTAACAAATACTGAGCAAATGGCTTCTGTATCAAGAACAGAGACCTGAAATCGCCATCTGCTATCATAGAACCATAAGACTTTACATACTGATAAAGGCTATGGACACTTTTGCACTACATATTTTTTGTTTTATTCATTTACTTTACTTATGCATAATTAAAGGGCTTTCTCACTATGCAGGCCACAGCCAGTTTTAGAATCAGCCAGTTTTAGAATCTGTGGTCAGGCCTATAGCTGCGATTGACACATCAGCTCTGCTGTTCCTAGGTATACCTGTTACACAGACAATGAGTGCAAGAGATTTATAAAGTGTAGTATACAATGCTACATGGCTCTAAAAGGTGTTTACTTATGTAAATGAGAAGCTTTCAAAGTCCATTACATGCCAGATAAAACTCTGCAGGTGGTGACTCCCCATGTTCAGAGTGAATGACTGACAGCAGCTTACAGCAATGAAAGATAAGAGAGAGCAGGAAGAGATTGGGAGTGAGATGTTTATAACCAGAGAAGCCTGTGCGCTTTAAAAGGAGATAAAATCACCAATCAACAAGACCAAGAAAAATAGAAAAGCAGAGTATTTAGAATAAGTCTTAAATTATGTGTCCCTACATATTAAAGACTAATCATTGTAGTGAATTAACCCCTTTAAGCAACTTAAAGTAGTCTTTATTAATTTTGCTTTACATGTTGTTGAGTATGTGTAATTCCTTCACCTAGTTAGTGGTGCTGCTGACATTTTACTGCTCCTGGCTTTGCTAGCTCTCTGTTCTCCTCCTCCCTTCTCAAAGGTGTTACGGATAGTAGCAGATAGGGGAAAGAGGTTTTACATATTACATCAGAGTATATGAAAAGGCTGAAAAGAATCCACGTCTTTAAGGAGGGTCAATAACACAGGCTGTAGAAAAGAAAGCACACACAATGCAGACTGTAGCTAGAAAAGGAGGAAGCGGACTGTTTATGATTTTAGAGAGAAAGCTGTGCACTCATCACAAACTCTCTCAGGGGAAGTGGTATTCCACTCTTCAGAGTCAGTGGCTATGAGCACAAAGGAGAAAAGGTCCCTCATGGGCTATGGAAGAAAAGAGCAGTACAATGATGAGGCAATGCTTATACATGAGAAAAAACAGTATCACCTGGGATTTACAACCCCACATCCAGCATGCGTTATTTGGAAAGACACATCCACATCAGTAAAGCAAGTTGCAAACTACATGTCAGTGGGTCTGAAGATGAATATAGAAATTAAGATTCCAGTTTAAGATTTAAATGTTACCAATAACATGTGAAGAAAAATGTTTTTCCTTGTCAAAGGCGTCCATAGCCTTTAAATGTTAAAAAAAAAAGACAAGACTGATGCATTAGGCATATTGTTTATGCGACATCCACAGTTTTAGACAAAAAAATTCTGTGATGACTAATTTCCAAATACAGACAGTCCTCGGGTTAAAAACGGGATGGGGACTGAAGATTTTTTCTTAAGTTGAATTGGCATGTAAGTCGGAACAGGTATATTGATTAAATGTAACTCCAGCACAAAAGGTTTTTTTTTAGTTTTGGATAGTGCAGGGAAGGGTTTTTACATTTGTTTTGCTGTCTGTGTCCCTCTTAGCATTTCACCTAATTTTTACCTTATGTGCTGCTATGGCATGCTGGAACTTGTCGTTCCACAGCTACCATCTTCTGTGGAACATGGAACTACAAGTGCCAGCATGCTCCATAAGTCTCCATATGTAACAAGTGGACAGATGTAAGTTGGAACGGTATAAGTCAGGGACTGCCTGTATACACACTTAGAAACCACCTGCTGAATATTGTACAAGACCATTGAAGGTGTCCTCTGCTATCTGGCACCGACATCAGAAGCAGATAATATAAATCCTGTAAGATACAGGATGAGGCTTCCATGTATTGGTCTTAAATTGCAAATATGTTCAATCAGATATGAATATGGTAAAATCACAGCACTCAATGAGTGCTGTGATAACCCCGCATATTCCCCAGGGCGTACTGTGCGCCCGTAAAAAAAAAGTGACATGTCACTTCTTTCTGACGATTATACACCAAGGAAAATGAAAATAAAATAAGGTCCAATGCTGTAGCTGCTGTAGGCGGACGAAACAACTCCCACATGTGGTGGTCAATCAGCATATGATTTTGCAGGTAGAAGTCTATAACCAGCAAAATTGTGCAATTATTGACCATCACCTGGGGCCTTGATTTTGTCCACAAGCAGTAGCTGCCTCCAGGACACTGTTCTCGCTTGGTTCTCATCCTACCTCTCTGACCACTCCTTCAGTGTCTCATTTGCAGGTTCTACCTCCTCTCCTCTACCTCTTGCTGTTGGGGTTCCACAGGGATCGGTTCTAGGTCCTCTCCTCTTTTCACTTTACACAGCCCCCGTCAGACAAACCATCAGCAGATTTGGCTTCCAGTACCATCTCTACACTGATGACACAAAACTATACACCTCCTCCCGATACATCAGTCCTGCCCTGCTACAAAACACCAGTGACTGTCTATCCGCTGTCTCAAACATAATGTCCTCTCGCCATCTTCTAACCAACACTACTCTGCTATTTCTCTCTCAGTGTGTGGTACCACCATAACTCCTAGGCAACAGGCCCCCTGTCTTGGGGTTATACTAGATTCTAATCTGTCTTTCACCACTTATATCCAATCCCTGGCCTGCTCCTGTCACCTGCACCTCAAGAACATCTCCAGAATCCATCCTTTTCTCACTGTGGAAACAACTCAAACCCTGATTGTTACTCTTATTCTTTCTCATCTTGACTACTGGACCTCCCTGGTTAGCGGTCTCCCTCTGTGCAAACATTCCCCTCTCCAATCTATCCTGAATGCAGCAGCCAGGCTTGTCTGTCTTTCCAGCACTATACTGATGCCTCTACCCTGTGTCAGTCACTGTACTGGTTGCTCGTCCAGTACAGAATACAACATAAACTAATCACTCTCACCCATAAAGCTCTCCACAGCACTGCATCCCCCTACATCTCCTCTCTCATCATTGTCTACCCCCTACCCGTGCTCTCCGCTCTGCTGATGATATTAGATTACATTCTTCAATCATCCGAACCTCCCATGCCCGGCTCAAAGATTTCTCAAGTGCTGCACCAGTTCTCTGGAACATGCTACCGTGGGTGATCAGGCACACTCCCAAGGCACTCCTAAACCTAAGAGGGTTTAACACATTTTCTCAGTCTGGCCTACCAAGATCCCTAATTGCTACCCCCCACTTTTCGTCACATACACTTCTATCACTCTCTGCACTCAAAGGCACTTATCTGTATCGATGTAGTCAGAGTGGCAGGTTCACCCAACATTTATGTAAACCACCCCATATTTATGTCACATGGCTAGACCATTGTAAGCTTAGCACTTAGTACCCTTCGTCTCACCCATAAACCCTAATAGATTGTAAGCTCTCGCAAGCAGGGCCCTCACACCTTGTGTCTCATCTGTAAGTATGTTTTAATGTGTAAGGTCTGTGCTTAAACCCCCTAAATTGTAAAGTGCTGTGGAATATGTTGGCACTATATAAATAAACATTATTATTATTATGTGATTTTATCCTTAATGTTATAGCATATTGGTGAATTGGTGTGTAGAGGTCAGACATCCATCTTGTAGAGCACTAAATCAAATGGTTGCCATTACACAGACAGGTTTAAATGATAAAATTCTGTCTGCCTGCAGCTGTCACTAGGGGGAGCTGAGGAGCTTACTGCTGACATCTGTATTAGGGTTCGGAATATTAGATGTTTGCGGTCAGCTTTCCCTAGGAGTGGCTGTCATCAGTCAAATTCTATGTGATTTATTCTGAAATGACTATGAACAGAATCTTGGACCTATTTTGAAATGATAGAAAAAAATGAGATTGAAGGTTGGTTGTTTGCTTCAAGGTTACATTGTGATTTTACTTCTTTTTTAATTTTTTGTTTTTCAATGGAATGGTGTAACATTTCTTTTGAACTATATAAAACCACATGTTGCTACTGTGCCCCTAAAAAACATTTTGGAAGCACTTTCCACATTTTTTCTTGATAACAATGAGTGGGTAGTAACGTTTGGCTCCCAATATGCACTTCTTAAATGTACAATATCATACCTGTCAAAAACAACTCCATTCTATCCTATTGGCAGTGCACACATGACACCGATAAAAGTTTGACTCTACAAACTCAGTAAAAAATCTATGACCCTTGCGGCTGTTCGGCTGGATATCTTGTGTATTCTGTCTGGAGAACTAAATACCTTTATACTCCCTGTCAGAGATGCTGAACGTTTGTGTATGCATCCTGTCAGCATTACTAAGAATCTGTGTACTACTCCTGTCAGAAATATTGAGTATCTGTGTACACATGCAGTCAGTAATACTAAGCATTTTATTCCCAGCATGTATCTTTGATACTACTGGCGGAATTGCTTTGAAACAAGATTGTTTACCTGAAGCTTTAAACAAGTTCCTCCATTTTAGCCCATTTTATTATTGCTAAATGAAATTCATCCATTGCTCTATCTATCACTTGTTCCGTATATTCACATTTTATGCATCTTTAGAAGCACTGTATATTGTTAAGATGTTAATAAGCAATGTTGTCTGTGTGTAAAAAAAAGTACATGGATAGCCACCAGTGCAAAAACTGTCCCACGTTACTGCCCCATAAACTTCATTCACCACCATAGTAATTGTATAAAATGAAAGTATGCTACACACATATGATTATATATAATAATATAGCTGAAAGCTAGCCATCTACACTGTGGGAGGGACAGGATTTTGAGGCACATTCTGCATTAACATGTTTCCCGTCTTAGGCTATGTTCACACGGCTTATTTGTGGAAGGGGGCGGGAGCGGGGGCAGGAACGGGGGGGCGCACCTCGCCGGCCCATAGACTATCATTACTAGCGGCGCGTATACGCCGTTAGAAAATGACATGTCACTTATCTCCCCCCGCGTCGGATTCGCCGAGCGGGGACAGGAGACATAATCCATAGTTCTCTATGTGAATTACCGTAATGACTGGGACGTATTCCAGCCGTAACTACGGCGCGTAATTACGGACTGAAATACGTCCCATTTTAAGCCGTGTGAACATAGCCTTAGTGTTGGTGAATGGAACATTCAGGATCCAATCACTTTCTGGCAGAAATATATTCAGCACTTGACTTGGTCTAAGGCCCCATTCACATCATGTTTTTGGCCTTCGTATCCATCATGATGCTTTGAAAGAGATATCTTGGCGTATATCCCGGCGGAACCATAGGAATCTATAGGGCAAATGTACTAAACTTTTTTTATTTTCCAAATGTATATTATTATTATTTATGTTAAAGCACCATTAATCCCAGGGCGCTGTACATTCGAGGTGGGTAATATGCATAACATAGGTCCAAACAAAGTACAATGTCAACACTAATTGACAACAACTGGTACAGAGGGAGAGAGGACCCTGCCCGCGAAGGCTTCCAATCTACAAGAAAGGAGGAAAGAGACAGGAGGTGAGGGGCAGACATGTTTTTGGAATCATGGAGTGGCATTATTGTAACTTGCAGGCTATCCTGAAAAGATGGGTTTTCAGGTTGCTTTCTAAACTAGTGAGGGTGGTGGAGAGTCTAATGTGTTGTCGGGATATGAGAGATGAATAGGAGAAGTCTTGGAGATGGTTATGTGAGGAGCTGACACCAGATGTATGGAGGGGAGAGGTTATGGAGAGCCTTGTAGGTCATGGTTAGTAACTTCAACTGAAGTCTCTTGGCACTGGGTAACCAGTGAAGGGATTGGCAGTGGGGAGGGAAAAGAAGAAGCAAGGAGAGAGGGGGATCAGATGGGCAGCAGAGTTGTGGATGAAGGGGAATGAAGGTGCTAGACAGGAGGATGTTGCAGTAATTAGGTGGGAGGTGACAAGAGCATGAGCCAGCATTTTTGCAGTATCGATATTAAGGAATGAGCAGGTTCAAGAAATGTTTTACAGGTGGAGGCGGTAGGCAGAGGTGAGGGCTTGGATGTGAGGCTTGAAGACCAGAAAAGAGTTAAATGTTATCCCAAAGCAGCAGACTTAATGGACCGATGAAAGTGTAGAACCATTGACTGTGTTATATACATCAGGTGGGCGGATACAGTGGGATGGTGGAAAGATGATGAATTTAGTTTTCTTCATATTTAGCTTTAGAAGGCAGGAGGAGAAGATCAAGGATATGGAGGGTAGTCACTCTGGAATCCTGGAAGCATTGAGTTAGTTTCTGGACCGGAGATGTAAAGTTGGGTGTCATTAGCATACAGATGGTACTAAAAGCTATATGTTGTTATGAGTTGACACAGGCCAAGAGTGTAGATAGAGAAGAATAGAGGACCCAGGACTGACCACTGAGGGACACCAATAAAGAGCGGGCGAGAGGGGATGGTTCAAGAGTGAGTGATGCTGAATGTGCAATCAGTGAGGTACAAGGAGGAAAAGCCCAAGTCAGTGATGCCGACCGATTAGAAGATTTGTAGCAATAGGGTGTGGTTGACAGTGTCAAAGTCATAAGAAAAGAGGAGAGGAGAAGTACAGAACAGTGACATGAGGCTTTGGTGTAGACACCAAAGCGTTCTCTATTCCTCTTTTGTGTCCAGTACATAAAGTCGATGTATTAGTAATATAGAGGAAACATTGTCCAAAAGAGAATAAATTTGCTCTACAGACCCCTATGAGAAAAAGGATAACTTTTTCAGGGTATCCTGACAGATACCGCCGATGGAGACCAAAACATGACACGAGAGAGACCTAATGATAAGTGGTACTATTAATGACCAGTGTCTGGTTGTCAATGGCATTGTGAGAATTTATAGTTAGTTGGCCAATGATTCTGCAGATTTCTTGTCCGATTGAGCAATCCAAAGTCTCAATGGAGAAGATACTTGGAGATATACTGCTTCTAAAGGCAACCTGTTTAAAGGGTTTGCCCTGAAATGGCATTAATAGCCTTTCTTTAGGATATATGATCAGTGTTATCTATTCTAAAAGGCTCATGAGAAAAGAGCTGGGACTCTTTCCCATGATCCTTTTAAAATATTTAGATTTCAGTGGAGCATTCAAGGCAATAAGTCTCCACACACCGACAAGGTGCCTTCCCCTAATGAGAGACCTTACTCCTTTTGGCAGTGTTATCTAAGAACTGCAGCCTATCCATAGGCTAGGTGGTGATGAGATCCTAAGCAATCAAATATTGATGGCCTATCCTAAGGAACAGTGACCTGTAGCCATTCCTAATAATACATATTTGTGTTCCCTGTGAAATAACAATTCTTATAACTCTGTTTTGTGCTGTTCCTCTGTTATTCCTCCCAGAAATTTATTATAAATCTGTCAACTGGGTGTTACCAACTAGGGGGTGTCCCTGCACTGTCTAAAATTGTCCAATCAGTGCTATCAGTCAGTGTGTACAGGGACACACCCAACTGACTGATTCAGTGATACATTTCTAGAATGAATAATCAAGGAACAGCACAATACAGAGTTATAGGAGAAGAGGCTCCAGAAATGTTATTTCACTGGGAACACATGGATTTACTAAAATAGATATGTTGGGCACTCATTGCTAATTTAGGGCTCCACTTAGTTGAACTGCAAACAGAATTGCACATTATATCAACAAAGATAATGCATATTAATGGCTCAATGATCTATTGCTATACATAGGATATTATTAGGATATTTATTATTAAATATTATGAATATTGTAATGGTGACATTGGTTACTGAATGGGGTTTCTCACTATGTTACAATGGCTGTATTATTAGCTGTGCCATTTATGGCAATAGCACGACTGTATTTTATATTCTATTGTACGTGCCACTTTTTCATGCAGACTTCCTTAGTGATGCCACTAAAGTATTTAATGAGAATCTGTCACCATTTTTAGAGATGTTATTTTATTATATATTCTCATTGGGCTATTTAACTACTTCTCTATTTAATGGTGAGCTGCTTTTCAGGAAATGTTAACTGTCTACAAAGTCTAGTGGGTCTAACTATCTCTAAAATGAGCCTAGTGGATGGAGCTTGTAGATTTATAAAGTCTGCCTGACCAACATTGTTCAATCTTGCTCAGCAGCATAGGTGAGGTCATAAGACAAGGAATCTATATTTATAGAGAACTGGACAAGGGTTGTGCACCTAATGAACATTCATGAGAAGATAATTTGATGAAGACACAGAGGTGAAATTCTAGAGGGTTAAGTTGGAAGTTGATCAATGAGAATAACATTAAAGAGGTTGTCTGGTTCATAGAAAAAATTAACAGTAAGCTGCAGGTGCCTCATAAAAACTATACTCACCTTCCTCTGCTCCTCCATTCTTTTTACTGATTTTTTTCTTCCAGGCATGGCAGGTGCCTATGCTTACATCAATAAGCTGTATACAGGCAGACCCCAGGTTACGAATGGGATAGGGACTGCAGGTTTGTTCTGAGGTTGAATTTGTATGTAAGTCAGAACATATACTTATTAAATGTAACTCCAGCACAAAAGTTTTTTTATTTTGTTTTGGATAGTATAGGGAAGGGTTTTTACATTTGTTTTGCTGTGTCCATGTTAAGGAGATTTCACCTCATGTGCTGATATGGCATGCTGGAACTTGTCGTTCTACAGCTACTATCTGCTGTGGAACATGGAACTACAAGTGCCAGCAAGCAAGTCTCTGTTTGTAACTAGGAGACAGATGTAAGTAACGGTGTAAGTCGGGGACTGCCTGTACTCCTGAATGGAAATGGAAATGAGTGGCATCCTTGTCCAGAAGAAGAAACCAGTAAACAGAAGACCAGGAGAGATGTGAGGCGGAAACAGGACTGGAGGAGGGGGAGTATAGTATTTTTTTTTTTTTTTTTAACGAGGCACTTGCAGATTTTTTTTTTTAACTGGACATACAGCAAAGTATTTTTCTAAAATGATATAAGTGGTCTGAAATATACAGAAGTGAAAGATAATCTTTAAACATACTCCTTAAAGAAGAAAGCCCTCGTAATAGGTTGGTATTAAAGTGTACAGTGTGAACAGGGTCATCTCATTAAAAATGAAAGGTAAGCAGATTGCATCAGATCACACCATCGATACTAGGTTATGGAGACAGCTTACATCTTCTTCCTCCTCACAGTGACCTCTGCACATGTCAGAGAACATGCCCACAACACTCTTCAATAAAAGTCAATAGGATGATCCCTTCAGGTTGAGCAATTCACATACAAACACCTATAATTCTGTTTGGAAAAGTTGGGGAAAACAAAACAAGTAAATGGAGAAGGGAATGGTGATAGAGATATGTCATTACCTCTACCCACTCTCGCTTCAAGTACTAATCATTATATTGCAAAATTGGAAATGGTGACATGATACATACGTACGTATGAAAATAGCTTATACCATAATAGAGTCATTTTGTGTTAAATTTCTGTGTGGTGATTGATCACCATGAATAGTTTAGTTGTCGTTAACTCCAATGTTTTGAAATCTGTATCCCATAGTAGATTTGTTACATGATATATTTCTGGACATTGTGTCATCTGAACCAAGGTCATGGGTAAGATAGGTGAGAAACCGAAGCAAATTTTCGTCAACATCGATCCTCAACAAGCCCAACCTCCGGGAGTGTAAATCTTGACCCTAAAAATTCATTCTTCAGTCTCTTATTAACAATGGTTTAATGGTAATAATTCCTGAAAAACTAGTAGATGCTTGGTAGAAACGTCCAGCAGATGTGGTGGGAAAATGATCAGTAAGTTTTGTAAACCTGCCTGGAATAAACATGTCTCTATCCTAAGATAGAAATACAAAGGAAATGATATATGGGCAGACGGGATGGACCATGTGGTCTTTTTCTGCCATCAATCTTCGTTGTTATAGTCTACATTTCTTTAAGAAACTGGATTTAGGTGATATATATATAAATAAGTATTAATAAGGACAAGCTGAGACAAGGATGAAGAACTGCTAGTTTATTCCAGTCCCCTCCAACTTTCTTGAAGGCTTCTTCCTGCAGCTTGTTAGGGTGAATAAATGAATCATTGAGAGAGAGCTACTATGTTACGAGATGATTTCCGTACACTGACACAAATCTCTGTATCATTATCACTGCCAAACGTGAACAATGCCCAGTGTCCACAGATCAATTGGAAGCATTTAGTCTTTTGACCGGTGGAAATCAATGTTCCTGCAGCAACGAATGCACATAAAGAAGGATAAACAACGGCATAGTCATTATGAAAATTAAAGATGGAAATAGTAATGGAGCACACATCTACTCGTCATGTTATACCCTCTACAGGCTATTCTAACTTGTAGACAACTAAGGGAAAGAAAGCATCAGAAGTGTGGCTGCTGCTGGAGGAGAATGTGATGTTGCATCAAATGAATGGCCGAACATGTAACACTTTGACAAACCCGGTCTGCTTTGTTAGCCTCTATCCACTCAGGCTCATAGAAGGAGGTTAAGAGAGGGAACCCTCTTCAAATCTCTAGAACATCCTTAAATTGCAATTGACTTGGTGAAAAAAACTTATTTAAATAGAACATCTTCAAAACAGACTCACCAGAGCATACTGTTACCTGATTTTTTTTAAATATCCAAAGCACCTTAGTAGATGTTTAATACTTACGTATAACCCCTATACTGCTTTTTTCCCCACTCAAAAGAAGCAGACAGAACATTATAAGGTCAGCCCTTGTGGCATTAGTGTAACTTGTTGCAACGCTTGTGACATAAGGCCTGTTGTAAACCTTTGTGGCACTAGGGTAGCTTGATGCAACTCTTATGGCATTATAACAGCCTGGTCCAACCCTTGTGACACTAGGGCATTTTGCTGATACATTTGTGGCATTAGGGCAGGCTTGTGAAACTGAAACTCATGTAGTATTAAGGCAACCTGGTTCAACCATTATGGTATTAGGGCATCCTGGTACAACCCTTGTGGCCAAAGAGCAGCCTGATGCAACTTTTGTGGTATTAGGGCAGCCTGGTGCAACTCTTGGGGCATAAGGGCATCGCTGTGAAACTGAATCTCTTGTGGTATTAAGGCAGTCTGGTGCATCCCTTGTGGCATTAGGGCAGCCTGGTGAAATCCTTGTGGCTTAAGGGCAGCCTGGTGAATCCCTTATGGCATAAGGGCAACCAGGTGCTCCCCTTGTTGTCTGGTGATACCCTTGTGGTATTAGGGAAGCCTGATGCAACCCTTGTGGCATTAGGGCACCCTGGTGCAACTCTTGTGTCATTTGGGATGGACACCTTGTGGTATTAGGGCAGCCTGATTAATCCTTGTGGCATTAGGGCAGCCTGGTGCAACCTTGTGGCATAGTGGCATCGCTGTATGAAATCCTTGTGGCATTAAGGGAAGTCTGGTGCATTTGTGGTATTAGGGTAGCTGGCCTCGTGATAAGAAAATCCTTGTGCTTAAAGCGCAGCCTGGTGAATCCTTTATGCATAAGGCAAGTGCAACCAGGGCAACCAGGTGTCTGTTGATACCCTTGTGGTATTAGGGAAGCCTGATGCAACCCTTGTGACATTAGGGCACCCTGGTGAAATCCTTGTGGCATTAGGGCAGCCTGGAGCAACCCTTGTGGCATTAGGGCAGCCTGATTAAATCCTTGTGGCATTAGGTCAGCCTGGAGCAACCCTTGTGGCATTAGTGCAGCCTGATGAAATCCTTGTGGCATAAGGGAAATCCTGATGTAACATTTGTGGTATTAGGGTAGCCTGGTGCAACTCTTTGTGACATAAGAGCAACCTGGTGCATTAGCGCAGCCTGGTGGGAGCCTTTTAGCAAAAAGGCAGCCTGGTGTAACGCTTGTGGCGTTAGGGCAGCCCGATGCAACCCTTTTAGCACTACAGCAGCCTTGTGCAAGTCCTCTGGCATTAGGACAGTCTGGTGTAAGTCCTGTGGCACTGGTGCAGACTTATGCAAACCTTCCGGCATTACAGCAGCCTGGTGCAACCCTTGTGGTACAATAGTAGCCCAATTACACCTTTGTGGCATTAGGGCAGCCTGGTCCAGTCCTTAAGCCATTAGAGCTGCCTTGTGCAAGCCTAGTAGCATTAGGACAGCCTTGTGCAGAATATGCAGAGTCCTGGTTCAGTTCCATGTAGTAAACCATTGATATAGTCGCTTGATGTATAAAGGTTTAAATGGCCATATGTCACCAGTACACTGAGGGACTGCAAGTTGTATTGCACCAAGATGAGAGGTGTTATGGAATCAAATCTCCATGAATCAGCAGTGACGAGAGCTGTCAGGAGATACATATACATTGTGTAAAGCATCTGCAGATTGACTGCTCCTCTCTCTTCTCAGGTCAGTTGACTTAGTGGGTACAATTGCCATTTATTAATCTACTGATTGAAAGCAAATTACTGATGTTGTTTCAGATATTTGAGACCCGATTGTACAATGACTGACATCCTCTTCGGTACACTCTATGTCAGTCAGTCATTGTGAGGTGAGCAGGGCACCTTCAGGCTGTGATTGCAGGTATAACCATAATGCTCTCATGATATTAAGACAGATATATGAATGCTGCCTAATAGTAATACTGTCCCTGTTGCCCATAGCAGCCAATCACAGCACAGCTTTTATTTTACCAGAGCAGTGTAAGAGATGAAAGCTGTGCTGTGATTGGTTGCTATGGACAACAGGGACAGTATTACTCTTAGGCAGTTTTGATGAATGAGGCCCATAATGTCCAGATACGAAATCTTCTTTTTCTTATGATTTATCACTAGGGAATTTTAAATTCTGGCTCTTGCTCATAAGCGACAGATTGCAAGCTGACACTTTTTTTTAGTAGCAATATAAGAATGTTGATAAAGTGATATTTTTATAGTCTGTAGATGAACAAATCAAGAAACAACACTTAACAAAAGGAAAGTTTTAAGGCAGCACAAAATGCGGCCCATCAGGACAAAAGCATGCTTTGTCTCTGTCCTCATACTTCAGAAAGTAATATTCACCTTTTGACAGCTGCATTCAACTGATGGCACTGTTGTGGTGGGCACTGTGTGACTGGCACTGTTGTGGTGGGCATTGTATGGATGGTATTGTTGTGGTGGTCAATGAATAGCTGATTGTGTTGTGGTGGACAATGAATGGCTGGCAGTGCTGTGGTGGGAACTGTATGGCTGGCATGGCTATGGTGAGAACTGTATGGCTGGCACTCCTATGGTGGGCACTGTTTTGCTTGCACTGTTGTGTTGGGTATTGTATGACTGGCACTGTTGTGGTGGGCAATGCATGACTGGTAGTTTTGTGGAGGGCACTGTATGGCTGGCACTGTTGTGGTGGGCATTTTATGGCTGGCACTGTTTTAGTGGGAACTGTATGACTGGCATTGTTATGATGGGCATTGTATGACTGGTAGTGTTGTGGAGGGCACTGTATGGAAGGCACTGTTGTGGTGGGCAATGAATGGGTGGCACTGTTATGGTGGGCATTGTATGGCCGGCACTGTTATGGTGGGCATTGTATGGCCGGCACGGTTATGGTGGGCATTGTGTGGCTGGCACTATAGGCTGTTATGTACCATTTTAAGCAACCTAAATAAGAAATCTGATTTTGTATTATCTATGGATTTCTCCCTCAAAGGAACATTAATTTTTGACACAATCATGGCAGATCCACAAGATTTACCATAAAGATGCCTGATAGGTTTGAGATGAGTTGGAGAGGAGGCTATGTATATACACTCACCGGCCACTTTATTGGGTACACCTGTCCAACTGCTCGTTAACACTTAATTTCTAATCAGCCAATCACATGGCGGCAACTCAGTGCATTTAGGCATGTAGACATGGTCAAGACAATCTCCTGCAGTTCAAACCGAGCATCAGTATGGGGAAGAAAGGTGATTTGAGTGCCTTTGAACGTGGCATGGTTGTTGGTGCCAGAAGGGCTGGTCTGAGTATTTCAGAAACTGCTGATCTCCTGGGATTTTCACGCACAACCATCTCTAGGGTTTACAGAGAATGGTCCAAAAAAGAAAAAACATCCAGTGAGCGGCAGTCCTGTGGGCGGAAATGCCTTGTTGATGCCAGAGGTCAAAGGAGAATGGGCAGACTGGTTCGAGCTGATAGAAAGGCAACAGTGACTCAAATAGCCACCCGTTACAACCAAGGTAGGCAGAAGAGCATCTCTGAACGCACAATACGGCGAACTTTGAGGCAGATGGGCTACAGCAGCAGAAGCCCACCCCGGGTGCCACTCCTTTCAGCTAAGAACAGGAAACTGAGGCTCCAATTTGCCCAAGCTCATCGAAATTGGACAGTAGAAGATTGGAAAAACGTTGCCTGGTCTGATGAGACTCGATTTCTGCTGCGACATTCGGATGGTAGGGTCAGAATTTGGCGTCAATAACATGAAAGCATGGATCCATCCTGCCTTGTATCAACGGTTCAGGCTGGTGGTGGTGGTGTCATGGTGGGGGGAATATTTTCTTGGCACTCTTTGGGCCCCTTGGTACCAATTGAGCATCGTTGCAACACCTTGTGGAATCTATGCCACGAAGAATTGAGGCAGTTCTGAAGGCAAAAGGGGGTCCAACCCGTTGCTAGCATGGTGTACCTAATAAAGTGGCCGGTGAGTGTATGTGTTGACCTCTCTAGTTACAGTTGTGAAACTGCCACTTCTGTAACCCTCAAAAACTACAATGAGACTAAGTGCCTCTTATCCTTTCTGGGGCACCAGCAGGGGACTCTGATCTCTGACAGACCATACAGTGGAACCAAGACCTTTCACCCATTTTGGGTATTTACAATTTGCCATAAAGGTCTTTGATGGGGAATACTTGGCTGCGGCCCCTGGAAGAGGTACAATATGACAATGTGGTTCTTGGACTAGAAAATGTTGTGCCACCCTGTTTCAAGGGCACATGGACATGTTAGAGCCTGTACATCGGTGCCGATGCCTATATGGCTTTTTAATACAGTGCCACATGGTGTATAGAGCTATTCTCCCCTGAAGGCAGTACTTCATTATGACACGCTACATACAGTCCAACAGAGTATGCCACAAATTTTTATTGTCATTTGGTTATGGAATCCTACAATAAAAACCTCACTCTATGTCTCTGTGTAACATATGACGTATACAGAGGTACAGTAAGGGCACCCTATTACTGCTCTGTTCTTCTAATAGGTAAGGGTTCCAAAAATGGATATGTCGTGTGTTAAAGAGGTTGTTCCAGCTCATCAGTTTAGGTCTTGAGCCAGCTTTTGGCTGACCTCAGAGATCAGGGTGATGTCTTTGCTTGTGCAGTTCTCATTTATCTCTAGGGGAGTTCCAAATACAGCCAGGCACATTCCCCATTCGCTGGCCTCAGACCGAAAGATGCAAGATGAGGCAACCTCATTACATACTACTATCCTATTGTTAAGGACTAATTAAATGTAGTATTCTGGTAAATAGTTTGCATCAGATTTTTTCATTCAAAACCAAGAACGAGTCCAAAAACTAAGAAGTACAAACATTTCCATTATACTTTCATACCTGGTTCCTTCTTACAGACACTGATGCAAAATGCTGAACAAAATACTGCCATGTGAATGAGTCTTTAAGCAGCGGCCAATGCAGGGGAAATATAGTGGGTATCATTCATTCCATGGGCACAAGGACAATGGTTGTCTTAGGGTGGGCTCAGACTATGAACCTCTGTTATCCATATATATCTGAATATCTGCTAGCAGGTTCTCAGATGTACAGTTGAAACCAGAAGTTTACATACACTATATACAAAGACACATATGCATTTTTCTCACCATCTGACATGAAATCAGAATAAACCTTCCCTGTTTTAGGTCAATTAGGAACCAAAATTACTTATATTTGCCAAATGCCAGAATAATAAGAGAGAGATCATTTTTTAAGGCATTTTTATTACTTTCTGCAAAGTCAGAAGTTAACATACATTTCATTAGCATTTGGTAGCATTGCCCTTAAACTGTATGACTTGGGTCAAATGTTTTGGATATCTTTCCACAAGCTTCTCACAATAGTTGGCAGGAATTTTGGCCCATTCCTCCTGACAGAACCAGTGTAACTGAGCCATGTTTCTAGGTTGTCTTGCTCGCACCTGCCTTTTCAGCTTTGCCCAAAAATTTTAAATAGGATTGAGATCAGAGCTTTGTGATGGCCACTCCAAAACATTGACTTGGTTATCCTTAAGCCACTTTGTAACCAGTTTGGCAGTATGCTTCAGGTCATTGTCCATTTGGGAGACCCATTTCCGCCCAAGCTTTAACTTCCTGGCCGATGTCTTAAGATGTTGCTTCAGTATTGCCACATAATCTTCGTTCCTCATGATGCCATATATTTTGTGAAGTGCACCAGTCCCCCCTGCAGCAAAACAACCCCACAACATGATGCTCAATTTTAGTTTTGTCAGACTATAGGACATGTTTCCAAAAATGTTGGTCTTTTTTTCCTGTGTGCATTTACAAATTCTAATCTGGCATTTATATGTTTCTTTTGGAGTAATGGCTTCATCCTGGCAGAGTGGCCTTTTAGCCCATGTTGATACAGTATTCGTTTCACTGTGGATAATGACACAATCTTACCAGCTTCCACCAGCATCTTCACAAGGTCTTTTGCTTTTGTTTTTGGGTTGATATGTACATGTCGGAAGAAAGCACGTTCATCTCTGAGACACAGAACCCGTCTCCTTCCTGAGCAGTATGATGGCTGGACATTCCCATCTTGTTTTTACTTGCGTATAATTGTTTGTAAAGATGAACGAGACACCTTCAGGTATTTGTAAATTGCACCCAAGGAGGATCCAGACTTGTGCAAGTCCACAATTCTCTTCCGGATATCTTGTCTGATTTCTTTAGACTTTCCTGGATGTTACACACAGAAGCAGTGTGTTTCTGGTGTGCTTTAAAATACATCCACAGGTGTGTCTCTAACTCAGATGTTGCCAATAAATCAGAAGCTTCCAAAGACATGACATCATCATATGGGCTGTCCCAAATTGTTTAAAGGCATAGTAATCCTAGTGTATGTAAACTATTGACTTTGCAGAAAGTAATAAAATGCCTTAAAATTCTCCCTCTCTCATTATTCTGGCATTCGGCAAATATACATAATTTGGTAATCCTGACTGACCTAAAATGGGTAAAATGTATTCTGATTTTATGTCAGATAATGAGAAAAACATGTATATGTGTCTTTTTATGTAGTGTATGTAAACTTCTGGTTTCAACTGTGTATAGAAAGTAGAAACAGTCACAGCTCAATACTGATTCACTGGTTTAATCTCCCTTATATAGTGCCAGTCCAGATCATGGATTAGTAGCTGGAAAACAGAAAGAGGATCCAGGACCCATAATATTTCCTATTTAATAATCTTCATTAAAAAACATGTATGTATCACTGCCTTGTTAATGAAGAGTAATAAGAAGTTTTATGGCTGCGGGATCCTCTTTCTCTCTTGTTTTGCACTCAGCTGTATATACGGCTATGTATCCATAGTCTGCCACCGAGGAAGCATATTCAACTTTTGACTGCTTTTGGTCTTTTATGGCCATACATGCTGTAGTTTGTGGGACAGAGTAGCTTAGGGCGCATACCCACGGTAATAGACAAATACCGGTCGGATAAACCGACCGGTATGCGTCCGGGTTGTGTGCCGTACACACGGCCGCGGGGGGGGTGGGTGAGGGGAAAGGTTTTCTCCGCGATGAGCGAGAAAAGCCCTCGCCCTTCACATTGACATGAACATATACCGGCCGAAAACTGGAGGGAAGAATGGACAGGTTCAATGTATGCCGGGCGGAAAAACCGCCAGGTGAAAAACCCATGCAGTGGGGACTGCTGCACGGGTTTTCCATAGGAGCCCGTTGTGCTAATTTTCAGCCAGTTTTTCAGGCGGTCTGCAAAACCGCAAACCGCCTGAAAAACCGTCCGAAAACCCGTGCAGTGGGGACATGCCCTTAGTGTTCTATACTTTTCAATAACACAAAGAAAGTGAATTCCCTTTTAAAGAGCAGATGTAGTTATAAGTTTATGATGTTTACTCTGTTTTAGGCAGTTATACCCTATATATACACGTCTGAATGCCTGCTAGCAGATATTCATATGTATACAGTTGGCAAAGTGTGTGGACATACCCTAAATAAGACAACCCCTGTAAAGGCGATTTCAGGTTAATTTAATGAATTAATTAATTAATTTAGGCTATTGCTACCCTTTTAAAAAAAAGTATATTCAACTCTCCTCTCATCTTGGATCCAGTCTTGTGCTGTCTTTACTCTACATGGGTCTTGTTTTTTCTTTTGGTCCCCTTCTGCTGCAGCCGCTGATTGGCTGCAGTGGTCAGTTGCCATTGGCTGACATCACCACTCGGAGTGCTTACTTCTGCACTGTGATGTTAGGCTCATGACCGCTGAAGTCCATCAGTGGCTGCAGTGGTGACATCATGTGTGGAAGAAGACCGGAAGAAAACAGAAGACTGGTGGAGGGGGAGGACAGCTCAGTGCTTGATCCAAAGTGAGAGGAGAGGTAACTATAAGTTGTTTTTTTGATTAAAAGTACAGCAGTATCCTAAAAAAAAAGTAACTGGACAACCTTTATAAGATGAGCCATCAATAGGAGTCCAACCACCAGGACCCCGCCAATCAGCAAGATAAAGAGGTTGTGGTATGCCACTTCTTTACTATTTACTCGAGCACAATGGCTTGCACATACTGTGCCTGGGATTGAGCTAAGTACCAGGTACGGTGCTTTTGTGAAAAATTGAGGGTAAGTAGCACTTTTATTTTGCCTCATGGTGATGAAACAGTGGTGGTCTAACTCTCAGGGTTCTCACCGGAAGGTGGTAAAGAAAGTTTTTTTCTTCTGTTCTAGTTTTATTCATATATGTTTTTTTTTGCCAATGAATAGGGTAAATGCAAAAAGAGAGTAGATTAGAGTGTTAGGAGTACATTCTTCCGGCAGTCACCATGACTGACAGGCTAGAAAGATACACTTTGTACAAATAAGATTTACCTTAAAATGTTCAGAGTGGATTTTCTATATGAATTACCATGCATAAGCATAGAAGATAACATAGCAACGGCTGTGCTCAGTTGTAAATTTCTTTAACATTCTACTTGTCAGTGATTATTCAGAGTTATTTTTTCTGAGACTGTGGGTTGTAATAAGGGTTGAAAGTGGCGATATTAAAATGTGAGCTACTACCCAAGACTGGTTACATCAATGTGTTAAGAGAGAAAAAATACAAATTGCAAAAATGTTATAAATGAAACTTTTGAACATTCATGAATCATGTTTTTCACAAAACTTTACTGCCAGATGCTACATGTTTAAGGCTATGTCTCCACTGCACACATTTTCAGTTGTTTTTTCAGTGTTTTTCATTTTCTAAAACTGCTGAAAAAATGACTGAAAACAGGTCCCATAGACTTTAATAGTAAAAACGTTCTGTAGTCTCCACAGACGTTTTTTTTTCTGCTCATTTTTGCTGCTGGTCGTTTTTTGTAACATGGTGCAAAAAACAACAGAGCAGGGCATAAAATTTACTATTGAAGTCTATGTAAACTGCCGGATATTTTGTGAAGTGCACCAGTCCCTCCTGCAGCAAAACAACCCACAACATTAGGATGCCACCCCGTGTTTCACGGTTGGGATGGTGTTCTTAGGCTTCAATTTTTCCTCCAAACATAATGATGGTCATTATGGCAAAACAGTTACATTTTAATTTTGTCAGACCACAGGACATGTCTCCAAAAATGTAGGTCTTTGTTGCTGTGTGCATTTGCAAACATTAATCTGGCTTTATAGGTTTCTTTTGGAGTAATGACTTCTTCCTGGCAGAGTGGCCTTTCAACCCATGTTGATACAGTACTCATTTCACTATGGATAATGACACAGTCTTACTAGCTTCTGTCAGCATTTCACAAGGTCTTTTGCTTTTGTTCTTGGGTTGATATTCACGTTCATCTCTGAGATACAGAACATGTCTCCTACCAGAGCGGTATGATGAATGAGACACCTTCAGGTAACTGGAAATTGCACCCAAGGATGATCCAGACTTGTGCAAATCCACAATTATCTTCCTGATATCCTTGGCTGATTTCTTTAGACTTTCCCATGATGTAACACACAGAAGCAGTGTGTTTCTAGTGTGCTTTAAAATACATCCACAGGTGTGTCTTTAATTAACTCAAATGTTGCCAATAAACCTATCAGAAGCTTCCAAAGGCATGACATCACCATATAGGCTGTCCCAAATTGTTTAAAGGCACATTACTTCTGACTTTGCAAAAAGTAATAAAAATGCCTTAAAAATTATCTTTTATTATTCTGGCAGTTGGGAAATACAAATAATTTTAGTAATCCTATTTGACCTAAACATCTGGTTTCAACTGTATACTATAGACATATAGTATATATAGATAGTGTCATATATATATGTATATATATATACATGTAGTGTGTTACTGGTGTGACAATAAACTAAACAGCAAACAAAGCCAAGAAAAAGAAACACAACAAATATTTAATGCAATGTCAAAATCTGCAACAGTACATCAAGCTAGTTTTATATATCCTTGCAGAAATGACAGTTTTTATACATATGCCCGTGTCTCTGAGTATGCCTAGATAAAAATCTATTAACTTTTATTACATTATATTAGAGACTATCCTATATTCTGATTAATTTCTGCTACATCTGAATTATTCAGTAGATTTTAGCTTGGTTCTTTCATTGTCACTGCAGAGAATGGATGACTCTGTGGTGATCATGAACATTTTGTTGTAACACAATCATTGCCAGAATAGTCTCCATCAGCTAGAAGTAGAGTACATTGCTCTCAGCTGTCTTGGTAGTGCGGGTGTTAACATGAGATTTCCAGGGTCCATGTGGTATTCAATGAAGCATCAGGGAACATTCTCCATGTGGGATGAGTGACGGCTCTTGTGCTCTGTCTTCCTGTATGCATCATTTTCCAGCTCTAGCCTTTATTATCATATCATCCACATAGAAAGTACTCGGCAGAGACACAGATTGTCTCCTTACAACAAAGTAAACTGTACCCTTTACCCTCTTCTTAGAAAATTAAGAAAATGCAGTTGCATTGTGTATCGAGTTAACAGATCAGGTGTTTAAGTGCCATAGGGTCGCAATCAAATGGAACCCGCGAGAATCTTGATTTCTGGGACAGAAATCCCTGCTGATTTAGTAGCAGTCAGTGTTTTTTTGTACTAAAAGTGGTTCCAGAGCCCCGAAGCAAGGAACAGCGCGTTTACATCTAATCTGCAATAAATAATTCAGCTTAAAACCAAGCGAGGTGTTGGAAATCAGCATCTCTCCTCCTCTCTCCCTCAGCATTTACTAATCACTGCACATAGCGTATTGTACATTCCTCAAATACTGAGCCTGATTTGTAGCAGCCCCCCGACATTTTAGTCACCTCAACAGAAAATCAAGCATAGTTAGTGATACTGTAAATCCTACATGGCTGCCACTATCTTCTAGTATGGTACAAGTTTGGGGCAGGACAAGAATGACTGCACCATTTTGGATGAGTTAAAGGGAATGTGTCATCAAAAAATGACTTATTGTTTAACTCACATTTTTATGCTAAACACATTTTTTAGAAATTTTTGGTTGTTTTTCTTAATTTTCCAGATCACTTTCAGTATTTTTTTTTAATAATTCTTAAGTCCTGCAGTTTTCACTTTGGCCACTAGGCCTAATCATCGTCTGACACTTCCTGTTCTGTTTAGAGAGCTTTTCAGCAGTGTTCTCATTATCAGTAAAAGCAGAGTCAGACTGAAAGGAGACACCATTGGGTACAGATAACACAGAATCCACCAGTCACAAGAGGAGATATCACAGCCTCCCCCTCTCCCCTCCCTTCACAGTGAAAACTCTCCTATACAAGTCTATGGGACAGAATCTGTCTTAAGAATGTCTTAAGAAGCTGCTGTAAAGTATCTCTCTGACTGCTGTTAAAGCAGTGCAAGCAAGAATATCTTCCCCACAATTATACACTCACCGGCCACTTTATTAGGTACACCATGCTAGTAACGGGTTGGACCCCCTTTTGCCTTCAGAACTGCCTCAATTCTTCGTGGCATAGATTCCACAAGGTGTTGCAACGATGCTCAATTAGTACCAAGGGGCCCAAAGAGTGCCAAGAAAATATTCCCCACACCATGACACCACCACCACCAGCCTGAACCGTTGATACAAGGCAGGATGGATCCATGCTTTCATGTTGTTGACGCCAAATTCTGACCTACCATCCGAATGTCGCAGCAGAAATCGAGACTCATCAGACCAGGCAACGTTTTTCCAATCCTTACTGTCCAATTTCGATGAGCTTGGGCAAATTGGAGCCTCAGTTTCCTGTTCTTAGCTGAAAGGAGTGGCACCCGGTGTGGTCTTCTGCTGCTGTAGCCCATCTGCCTCAAAGTTCGCCGTACTGTGCGTTCAGAGATGCTCTTATGCTACCTTGGTTGTTAATGGGTGGCTATTTGAGTCACTGTTGCCTTTCTATCAGCTCGAACCAGTCTGCCCATTCTCCTTTTACCTCTGGCATCAACAAGGCATTTCCGCCCACAGGACTGCCCCTCACTGGATGTTTTTTCTTTTTCGGACCATTCTCTGTAAACCCTAGAGATGGTTGTGCGTGAAAATCCAGGAGATCAGCAGTTTCTGAAATACTCAGACCAGCCCTTCTGGCACCAACAACCATGCCACGTTCAAAGGCACTCAAATCACCTTTCTTCCCCATACTGATGCTCGGTTTGAACTGCAGGAGATTGTCTTGACCATGTCTACATGCCTAAATGCACTGAGTTGCCGCCATGTGATTGGCTGATTAGAAATTAAGTGTTAACGAGCAGTTGGACAGGTGTACCTAATAAAGTGGCCGGTGAGTGTATATAGACGGTCGAATAGAGAAATCTACAATCAGGAAATAAAAACGACAGAGGAAAAGAATATGGATCAGGGGCTTGATTTAATAAGTAAAAAAAAAATTGGCGACAGATTCCCTTTAAGAGCATTATTTTGACACGTAATTCTAAGCGTAGTCAACATATCCCATTTGTGCTGCACATCCCAGTCTTCATTGGGAATACACGCCATAGTTCACATCATTTCTGCGGGGGATTACATGTTATACTTTTCATGCTGTGCTTTTTGTGTTCCCCCATAGCAAGATTAAGGTTTGCTTACCTGAGTCCTTTCCACAGCACCTGGAGTAACTGCATGAAATCGCATCATGACCTGCTTCACTGCTTATTTAAAGAACATGTAGGTATAGCCATTTTTAAAATATAAGGGGTTTTGCCACAAAGCAAAATCCTTTTTTGAGAATGGCTCATAGCTTGTTACAAGCCGGCCTCAGTGAACATTTAGATGGCTGTGCTTGGGCAGCTCCCCCCATTCATGTCTATGGAAGTTCAAAATGTAGCCGAGCACACTCGACTATATTCAGATCTGCTGTAGAAAAAAACAGAGAGAACTGTGCAAGCATCTTCCCTTTCTCTGAGGCCAGCTTGTAGTGAGCTAGGAGTCAGCCTCAGAGAGGGATTTTTTTGTGGAAAAAACCCTTTAAAGGGGTTTAGCCACAATCTAATGTTGAGGTGGGATCCTCCAAAATGGCTATTTAATCACTTTTCTAAATATATGTCATCAAAAAAAGTGAAGCCTGTGAGATCTACAGCCTTCTTTACATGCCTTTGGTTTCCTGACAGTTTACATTAGACACGACCAGGAGCTGATCTGGCCATGCTTGCGTTGTTTGCACTTCTTATCTGATGGCAGGGAACATGAACAAGCTTTGAAGGGGACTGGGGGAGAAGATCCTGTGTCTTTTGTATAGAGAATCCACTGGTTGTAATGTAATTATCTGAGTAAACATGTAGACGCTCCCTGGCTCTCTGCTCAGCCCCCCTCCCTCTCCCACTGCAGCCGTTCCTGAAGGAATGAAAGAAGACTGCCTGCTGAGCTTATCTTCTCTCCTGAGCACAGAAGAGGGAGAAATAAAATGCATATAGCTTGTGCACAATACAGTTCTCCTCTGTGGATTAGCAAAACAATGTACAGAGACTGAGCATCAGGAACGTGCATGGGAGGTAAGTGATGACATCACAGAGGAGGTACTTGTTTTTTTAAATACAGAAACACAACACCCCTTACTTCAAGCCTCAAGAGGGAAGTATCAGCCTGTTAGGTAAGGAACTCGCTTCTTGGCAAAACCCCTTTAAGTTACAGGGCTCAATAAGACCAACCCACTCCATATATATCATGTTAGGGCATATGGGCATCATAAAAGGAGGTGTCCTCTGTTTAAGACCCATTTCTATTAGCCAAAACAGAGAGCTACCAATAAAGAACAGCTTTCACACTGGTGCTCTTGGTTAAGCCCTGTACTACGTGGTCATCCATCCATTTGAAAAATGTGGCATGGGAAAATTTTTTGGGCCCAAAACTGAAACCCCCCTCGTATTGGTACTGTAAGTCTGACCCAAGGCAATTGAATGTTAAAAACCCAAAACAATTACATGATAACCCAACTAAACTTAAGCCGCAGATTTTCTCCATACTCTCTTGCAGTAATTGAATCTGAGAAAATTCTCTGGTAAGCCTTTCGTATTGGTTGTACTTCCTGGTAGGCACTCTGTACGGTGCCAGCTTCTCATAGGTACCATGGAGGCAATCTCTGGTAGGCATTGTGTATAAGGGCACTTTCTGACAAACAGAGTATATGAAGGAGCCCAAGTTGCAGACCCTTGAAAAATTTTCAGTATGGGCTAAAGACCTAAAAAGTTGCACACTTTGGATATTTAGAAACACCCCCTCTGCTAAATCCTGTAATACCCAGTAGATGGAAGTAGTCCCATCTAGGTTTCTAGTTTGATACAAAGCATCCTATGAGGCCAAAATTTGGAATTTAGGAATTGCTCCTCAGTAGAACAAAAAATTTTTTCTACTTGTAGTAGCCTTTGTGAAAAACTAATAAATGAAACACATTTTTAAATAATCAATTGACACCTATTACTTTTACATATAACCCACTTGACAAACAGTGGGGCACGTTTATTATGGCAATTGCACCAGAATTCTGGGGTAATTTGTGCCAAAATACTGGCGTACCTTCTTTGCATAAGATTTATTATATGTTTTAGACAGTTTATTCACATGTTATAAGTCCAATAATATGAAAATGTAAAAAGTACTTGTGATGTATAGAAAGACCGTGTTTTGCTCATTTTAAGCAACAGCTTCATAACATCCACAATGAGTCCATGTGAATAGTGAGAGTAGCAGTGGAAAGGGCCTGAACGCACCCCTGTTTTAAAATTTTAAAGAGGCCCCACCTTTTCCCCAAGCATGCGCAGTATCGATATTGTGGTATTGTGGTCTTTTTATTGTGGTCTTTATTTAGACATTGCAACATACTAAATAAACCTTGTTACGAACAAACAAAACCACAATACGTAACAATTAAAACACAAAAACAAATTTCAATCACTGAAACAATTTGAGAGTCAAATTTGTATTTGAAAAAATGTTAAGATTCTTAGTTCACACTTTTAATAAAAAAAAGCTTAACCCCCCCCCGGTTACAACGGGTTTCTCAAGGCGGGGGCCAAAACTGTATTTTCTTACCTCTCACAAGAGTCAAAATTAGATTCCATACGTAAACTGCCCCATAACCAGAGAAAAAAAATAAAAAACACCAACCCTGCAACATATGCACTGATAAAACAACCTCTGGAAGTGGGCGGGGTGAAAGAGACCAAAAGAGGCATCCTTTTCTTCCCTTATATTTAAAAAAGCAATTATCCAAATACAACTATATTCTGCACAAAAAAACATTTCTGAAAAACACAATGTGAACCTGGGTGCCACTGGCTTGGCTGCGGCATATGTATATACACGCACTCCAATACCAGTGGCACACCATCTTTCTCAAGCATGCGCAGTATCGGTATTGTGGTCTTTATATAGCCTAAATATAATGCAAATTAAGACATTGAAAACACAAAAATAAACCTTGTTACAAACAAACAAAACCACAATACGTAACAATTAAAACACAAAAACAAATTTCAATCACTGAAACAATTTGAGAGTCAAATTTGTATTTAACCCTGTAGGGGATAATGTGTTAAGATTGAAAATCCACATCGCTTTTCTTTGAAGCAAGCATGTATCGAGAAGCACATCATCAGCTATGTCAACCTCTTCTTGGAAAAAAACAAAACTTCAGAGACCCCATGGTGGGCACAATATAAAAGGAATGTATAAAGTAATTTAGGAAATTTGACAGTTTCTAACACTAAAAGGCCCCTTTTTTTAAAAAGGGGTTGTATTCTCAGCAAGAAGGTGTTGCCTTGTAGAAAGGGGCGTGGTCTAGTGTACGTACAACACCAGATGCCAAAAACATTTTTTTCTGCAAATTTTTTGCCTAAATTAACTAAAAAAAAGGGGAAAATTAGAAAAAACCGTCGAAACTGTCCCAATTTTATCAAAACTATGCTAAATGTGCCGCATTTGTAGACTGTCTAGTCTAAATTTACAGGAGAAAATGTGTTAAGACTAGCAGAAAAGGGGTTGTCCACCTTATAAGAAAATGAAATGAGCAGCTTCCAGGCCCTCAGTAACATAAAAAAGGGGATACTCCCTTCCTTCATCCCCAGCCGCCCCAAAATCCTCCCTCTTCTGGTTTTACTTGTGAAAAAATTTCCGAATGGGGACGTCATCGACACGTCATGATTTGGGTGCCCCGGTAATGTAAGTAGAGGCATGGCACCACTGCAGCCAATCAGCGCCTGTGGCAGTGACATAGTTGTATATTTAGTCTGGTTGAAAAAAGACAAATGTCAAGTTCAACCAAGGATGGGGAAAGTCATCCACATCCAGAAGTGACAACACGTCAACAGAAGACCGGGGAAAGAGAGGCGCGCTGGAACTGGGGACCGGAGCTAGGTGAGTATAGATCTTTTTAATTTTCCTGGAGGCTGGAATGTTGCTCCTTTCATTTCCTTATGAGGTGAACGACCCCTTCAATGAGAAGTGCACTGGTGTAAAATGTGCCAATTTTAAGGTTTAATAAATTTGCTGCAACTTTAAGCGTCTGTGCGCCTTTCTAAACAAAACACCTGAAGTAAATTCCTGGATTAATTTGCATCACTTTTTGGTGCAAAGTTTTTATAAATTCGTTAACAGTGTGAGGCCACGGCCTTTTTTACTAAGCTCTGCCAACATTTCAAAAGAATTGGCAAGGTCGGAATAAATTTTTTTTACATTTTTGTGCACATGCCACTTATGCAAAATTTGTGACTTTTTTACACTACAAATACCAGCGTAACTCACTTCATACATTTCCCCCACTCTCTATTAGACCATCTGTCCCAATATCATCAATTTTCTTCCATTTTCTCCTCTCTCCGATAAACGCTCCATTCTTCACATCCCCTCTCTCCCATTATATTGTCCCCAGACTCTTCTCTCCCTCTCACTATCCTCTTCCTCCCTCTCCCAGTATCCCAGGATATAGCAGCCAGTATATTCTGGTAGTTGGGATGATGAATGATGTGTAAGGCCTCTGTGTGCAGGAGATAAAACTCAGGCTGTTTGTTTTCAGAGAGCAAAATAAACGTTCCCAGTTGAAGGGGAAGAACAGAGCCTCATCTGTAACTTATAGCCTAATTAATGGCGGCTTCTCAGACAGTAAAATTGCCAGACTAGGAATAGACTGATAGGTTAACATCACTAGTATAAATTTCCAAGACTCTTGTGTTCGGTCTGCGTAAATGGTGAAATCTGTAACGCACAGCAAGCCGCTGCCTTAAAGGCTCGCAATTCAGTGCAAGCAACGGACTGACAGAAGTAACAAATCATCCGTCTTCTTGGAAACAATAGATAATAAGTATGTTCTCCAAACAAGCAAAATATTCATCTGCTGCTCCCAAAGACTCAGAGCACAGATATAAGGGTCTCAGGACTTAGGGGAATGGTGGTCTCTGGCTGGCTGCCAGCTTCTAGAGCTTGGCACACACTAATCAGACTCTCAGGCACGTCCTCTGCACAGATCCTGCCAATCAGCACCCCCCTTCCATGCTCAGCTGTACCAGGCTTCAGGAGAGTGTGTAAGCGTGCCAGATGGCAGGGCTGGCCACTGGGGGGGCTGATGGCAGGTATGCCCGCCCGTGTCACCGTGACAACCAGCATGGCACTGGCAGGGAGGGAGGATGCGGTACAAAAACAGGAATGATACAGAGGAATAGGAATAGTAGATTATACTAGAAAATGTACACATGTAAGCAACCTACTAACAGCAGTGATACATCTTGCAGAGGAATTGGATCACGTTGGACCATAACTGCTGATTTCGAACTTGTATAGTTCTAGAGAATCCCTCCGCAGCTTTTCTTAATTTTACACATCAAGATTTTATGTAAATGCCCTTTCTCATTGTGTTGTGTAGTCATTTGACGTAGCTCTGCACATCCTTCTATAGATCTGTTGTTTACAGCCACCACTCCCTGCTTGGTAATAGACATACATAGACGCGTCCTGTGCCGCTTTGTCAGCATATGTGGTCGCTCATCCTCTAACACAATGCAGAGTTTGACAATTTGCATAAATCATAATCTGTCTGTAATATGATGTATGCAGGAGGGAGAGATGCAGATATAGAGCGAAGGATGGGGGAGGTAGAGGTAAGATAATGGAGGAAATGATATAGGAATGGGGGATGCGGATCACTTTTATGAGGCAGTGGTCTGTAGGGGGCATCACATGGGTAAACCTATATCTTTCTGAAACACAGTGTGATTCCTGCATTCCCCATCCCGTGATTGGGGTAGCGAACAGTTAAGATGAACATGTAAATTTCATGAGGGTATGCAAATATTAACCATGGAATCCCTCAATAGCATTAGTTATGGATTAGGCTCGGTTCAAATCTGGTTCTGTTCATAGCTTTATTGTAGATTTTATCCGAATTTTTTTCCATTAAAATGACAGACACCACAATGATAACCCAATGGCCCCACTGTAGTCAATGGGATCTGCCGAACGCCGTTGGTGTCTGTCATGTAATTAATCCAGATGGAACCTAAAACCCAATGCATATATGAATCTGGCCCTAAATTTATATTTTGTGATAACATTGAGTATTCATTCTGACTAAGTGGTCTCCAGTATGTGGCTTCTCTGCTTTTGTAAGATTGCAGTAGCTAGTTTGTCCTGAACGTTGCAGGCTGGGTATGCTAGAAGTTGTAGTTTTGCAGCAGCTGGTGAGCCAAACATTATTGACCACTCCAGTCATATGGAATTAAGCATTCAAAATAAATTAAAGGGAGACTTATTAATAAGAGATTATATTCAACAGTGCACCACTTCAACACAGATATTGTACAAGGAATGTTGTTTTTCACCATGTGAACATTACATTTTTAACAAGGTTAAGGCCCAATATCTTATCCCCCTTAATCTTATTTACTTGCTTTTCTATGATCCAGAGAGTTTGGAGGTGGGACAGCTTGGGAAAGTTCATTCATTTGTGCCAAACTGAATTTGCATGGGACTGCCATATTTTTATTATTTAGACACAAGAGGACAAAATTGTTGGTACTGTTGAAAGTAATAATACATTTAGATTTTCTGAAAATCAACTAATAAAAATCAGACATTGTGTTTGAATTGTGTTTCCACTGAAAAAAAGAAAAGTAATTAAACTGGTCTGGACAAATGGTGAACAATGATGGTACCCCCAGAAAAAATGTAAAATGATTTCACCATAAGGACATGTTAAACTAAGATTTCAAAGAGATTAGAGATGAACTCCAAAGTCAAGGTACATCAGTGTCTTTGGCAGAGTGGATTTAATTGAAAACGAGAAAAGAAGTAACCACTGGTGAAAGCAAATCATAGAAAATCCAAAATGCATATTGACGAGCCGCAAAGCTTTAGGAGAATGTCAGATGACACAGATGGGACAAAACTGGAGCTTTTTGGCAAGTCACATCAACTCTATGTTCACTGATACAAAAATAAAGCATACATAGAAAAGAACATGGTACAGTTGAAACTAGAAGTTTATATATACTATATAAAAAGACACTACAAGGATTGCGTTTTATGTTAAGAGCTTTCAAAAATAAGTCACTGCAATATATGTCCATTAACAGTGTCCTACCTATTCCTAGATATCCCCTCTTGTATGGGCTGCATCAGCTCCTCAGACCTGTTTACTCTCTCATGATAGGCTGCCAGCACTGGTTGCTATAGCTACAGACCTGGCTTCTACTACAACCTAGTAGAAGCCAGTAAACACGCCCCTGAATTCAAAATTCAAGAAATCAGTACTGAGGCGAGATGAATCAATGTAGTGAGACAATCCCTTTAAAGCTACAGTATTTACAACTGGCCTGTCAGTGCCAACGTTCATACATGTCACCCAAAATGTTCATCCCAGAACTAATTAATATTGTATGTTGAGGGACTACTGTAATTCAAAAGGAAGCATAGAAATTGGAAACTGAATCCAATCCATTTGATGAGTCTTCATTTAAGACAAGTTATCTGGGTTTTATCTGCTGATGTTCTTGAACATAAGACAAGTTTCCACTAAAGTTACACACGTCAAATGCTGTGCACATTAGTAACCTTTCCAGCGGGGTAGCATGCAGCACTTTTGTTGCTGTCAAAAATAACAAAAAATGGACAAACCATATTTGAAGTCAGTGGGATCCATCAGGATTTGTTGGGATTCATTTGAAAACAGATCTGTCATAGTTTTTATGGTTCTGTAAAATCAGAAGCCATGTTACTGGTGTTTCCAAAATTGCCCCTAGTTGCAAAGGCAATTGCGCCAGACTTTTAGAGGGTATCCTACAAATGCTAAGAGGTTCTTTTAAATTCAGTTGGTTCGTTTCTACGGCATTTCTGTTATTTTGCTGAAAAAATGCAAATGAAGGCGATGAGGATGTTATGAGAATTACTGGCGCCAAGATTTCCTTTGCGCCTCATTTTTCCCTGTTTTGCCTTTCCCACCTCACTCGCCTCATTTAGCGTTCTTCCGCTTCTCCCCTTCCATTAGACTATTTTTATTTCTTTCGTCCCCTCCTACTCATCTTGCCTCAGACCCCTCTGTCTCCTTCTTCCACTGTCTTGCCTATTTCTGCCATCTCTCTGGTGCGCCCTCCCCCAGCCTCCTGTGCACACTGTCTTTCTCAGACAGGAGGAAGGATCTTTCTCTTGTTCGTTACATTAATATTCACGCAGCGTTGTGGGTAAATAATTAATATAATTTGTTGCTAGAACAGCTGGGCCTGATGGGGAGAACTTCCCTCCCTCCCATCTCTGTAGATCCCTGACACTCACAGAGGATTTGAATCAGCAGACGGGTGTAGATCACACGCTGCAGTTACTTTAAGCCACATACAGTGGAAATGTGTCACCGCTATATATCAATTAGATAAGCACAATATGACAACCTCACGGCCATCAATATCTTCTTCTGAAGCATCTGTAGTGAAAGCTCAGCTATCATGGGGAACTCACCTACTCTGCTGAAATCTCAGTGTCTCTTCGACATGTGCAGAGATCATTGGCTAATAGAGAATTCTCTGCTCAGAAATAGAAGCTAGATTAGAAGAGCATGCATCTGGATGGAGGAACAACACTAACAATGCGGGTTAGTTAAGGATGTCTGCACTCTGCATTTGATGTGGTTTAGAGGCGGGTATTATTTGTCCTGGATTCTATGGGAAAAGAACATATTAATCGTATGAGGCTGAAGCACAGGCAATGGGACTTTTATGAGAGTTCAAAGAGTTGCTCTGTTTACATTTCTCATTTATTGAGGCTGTGTAGATGGGGGTACTGGAATAATGTAATGCTGAGCAATACAGCCATCATCATGGTCTGATAAAGTATGAAATCTTCTGTATAAAAAAGAAATATAAGAGGGGTTCTCCAGAAGGATAGATAGATAAATGAATGGATAGATAATTAGATAGACAGATCGCTAAATAGAGGTAAATATCGATAGATAGATAGATAGATAGATAGATAGATAGATAGATAGATAGATAGATAGATAGATAGATAGATAGATAGATGAAAATATTAGATAGATAGATAGATAGATAGATAGATAGATAGATAGATAGATAGATAGATAGATAGATAGATAGATAGATAGATAGATAGATAGATAGATAGATAGATAGATAGATAGATAGATAGATAGATAGATAGATAGATAGATAGATAGATAGATAGATAGATAGATAGATAGATAGAGGCATAGATAGATAGATAGATAGATAGATAGATAGATAGATAGATAGATAGATAGATAGATAGAGGCATAGATAGATAGATAGATAGAGGCATAGATAGATAGATAGATAGATAGATAGATAGATAGATAGATAGATAGATAGATAGAGGCATAGATAGATAGATAGATAGATAGACAGACAGACAGACGGACGGACGGACGGACGGATAGATAGATAGATAGATAGATAGATAGATAGATAGATAGATAGATAGATAGAGGGATGGATAGATAGATAGATAGAGGGATGGATAGATAGAGGGATGGATAGATAGATATATAGAGGGATGGATAGAGGGATAGATAGATAGATAGATAGATAGACAGACAGATAGATGAAAAAATAATGTTGTAGCACTCAAAAATTCAAAAAGGTCCTATGGTTGGACTGAAACATTGCATTGACATGGGTAAATACATCTTAAACACTACTTTCAAGATTTTTTGGAGTGCTGTGGATTTTTCTATTTCTAGATAAATAGATAGATAGATCTAAATAGCGATAGATATATAAATAGATAGATAGATAGATTTAAATAGCGTTAGATAGATAGATAGAGTATGTCACAAAAGTGAGTACACCATTCACATTTTTGTAAATATTGTAAGTGGTTTATTCAAGTCCATGTGCAACAGTCATTGAGTCCTCAATGGATAGCGAGGAGAAGACGGGCGGCGAACAGCGTTTCCATGGGATTAACTCTTCTTTGTCTCCTCGCTATCCATTGTGGACTCTATGATTGTGGATTGCACATGGACTTGGCGTTATAAGGATATTGCACTCAGAAAAACTTGAGTATGCCACTTTCTCTATGAACTTTTGTATATGTTTGTATATGTTGTCGACCGATTGACGGACATTTAATTAAAAGAAGAATCGTTATTGAAACATATTTTGATAGTCTATTATATATAGACAAGTTGAAATGAGCTAAAATGAAACTCAGTTTTAGATTTATTTTGAATTTATAAGTAGTGCCATAGATAAGGTGACCCTTAAAATAAGTCAATGTCTAAACTGCTGGCAACAAAAGTGAGTGCACCCCTAAGTGAAAATGGACATATTATGGCCAGTTTGCCATTTTCCCTCCACGGTGAATCGTTAGTGTTGCAAGGACTCAGGTGTGAATGGGGAGCAGGTGTGTTAAATTTGGTGTTATCACTCTCAGATTCTATAACACTGGTCACTGGAAGTTCAACATGACACCTCATGGTAAATAACTGTCTGAAGATCTATTAAAAAGAATTGTTGCTCTATATAAAGATGGCCTAGGCTATAAGAATATGGCCAACACCGTGAAACTGAGCTGCAGCTCAGTGGCCAAGACCATACAGCAGTTTAATAAGACAAATTCGACTCAGAACAGGGCTCGCCATGGTCGACCAAAGAAGTTGAGTGCACATGCTCAGCATCATAACCAGAGATTGTCTTTTCAAAATAGGCATATGAGTGTTGCCAGCATTGATACAGAGGTTAAAGGGTGAGGGGTTAGCCTGTCAGTGCTCAGACCATATGCCGCACACTGTATCACATTGGTCTGCATGGCTGTCGTCCCAAAAGGAAGCCTCTTCTAAAGATGATGCACAAGAAAGCCTGCAAATAGTTTGTTGAAGACAAGCAGACTGAGGACATGGCTTACTGGAACCATGTACTGTAGTGAGGATACCATGATAAACTTATTTGGTTCATATGGTGTCAAGTGTGTATACAGGCAACCAGGTAAGGAGTACACAGATAAGTGTGTCTTGGCTACAGTCATGCATGGTGGTGGGAGTTTCACGGTTTGGGGCTGCATGAATGCTGCCAGCTGTAGGGAGCTATAGTTAATTAAGGTAACCATGAATGCCAACATGTACTGTGACATACTGAGGCAGAGCATGACCCCCTCCCTTCAGAAACTGGGCCAACATGAACGACACCAAACACAGATAGATAGATAGATAGATAGATAGATAGATAGATAGATAGATAGATAGATAGATAGATAGATAGATAGACAGACAGATAGATATGGGATAAGGATAGATGATAAATAAATAGGAGATAGGTAGATAGGTAGATAGATAGATAGATAGATAGATAGATAGATAGATAGATAGATAGATAGATAGATAGATAGACAGACTGAGGAACTCAGCACATTGTGATTACATAAAGATAGATACAGTTTAAACCAGAAGATTTCATACACTATATAAAAAGACACATATGCATGTTGTTCTCACTATCTGATATGAAATCAGAATAAACCTTACCCATTTTAGGTCAATTAGGATTAGCAAAATTATTTATATTTGCCAAGTGCCAGAATAATGAAGTTATTTACATGCACTAGGATTACTATGCTTTTAAACAATTTAGGACAGCCCATATGATAATGTCATGTCTTTGGAAACTTCTGATAGTTAGAGAACACCTGTGGATATATTTTAATTTCACACCAGAAATACACTACTTCTGTATGTAACATCATGGGAAAGGCTAAGGAAGTCAGCTGAGATATCAGGAAGAGAACTGTGGATTTTCACAAGTCTGGTTCATCCTTGGGTTCAATTTCCAGATACCTGAAGGTGCCTCATTCATCTGCACAAACAAGTATACACAAGTACAAACAAGATGGGAATGTCCAGCCATCATACCGCTCAGGAAGGAGACGGGTTCTGTGTCTCAGAGATGAATGTGCATTGGTCTGACATGTGCATATCAACCCAAGAACAAAAGCAAAAGACCTTGTTAAGATGCTGGTGGAAGCTGGTAAGATTGTGTTATTATCCACAGTGAAACGAGTATTGTGTAAACATGGGCTAAAAGGCCAACCTGCCAGGAAGAAGCCATTACTCCAAAAAAAAAACATATAAGAGCCAGATTGATGTTTGCAAATGCACAAGTAACAAAGACCTACATTTCTGAGACATTTCCTGTGGTCTGATGAAACTTTTTGACCATAATGACCATTGTTACGTTTGGAGGAAAAAAGGAGAAGCTTGGAAGCCTAAGAACACTATCCCAACTGTGAAACATGAGGGTGGCAGCATCATGTTGTGGGGTTGTTTTGCTGCAGGAGGAACTGGTGCACTTCACAAAATAGATGGCATCATGAGGAAAGAAGATTATGTGGCAATACTGAAGCAATATCTCAAGACATCAGCCAGGAAGTTAAAGCTTGGGCAGAAATGGGTCTTCCACATGAACAATGACCCAAAGTATACTGCAAAACTTGTTACAACTAATGGCTTAAAGAGAACCTGGCACATAGATTATGCCCCCCTTGCTGAGGTCAGCACCAGCTAGTGACAGACCTGCTGTTTCCAGCGCTGTGTCCCTTATTCTGTAAGATGCTGTAGTTTTTGTGTATTTAATGCTCAAATCTGCAGTTTTACAGCTAGAAGAGTCATTCGAAGAGTCATTCAAAGAGTCATTTTTTCAAACCCCACCCATCTGAGGCTAGCCCCGCCCACCTCAACTGATAAACCTATTACTTTGAATAGGTAGAAATATGTGAATGACTGTCAGTGGGTGGGGCTAGCCTTTTGTGGGCGGAGCTAACACATACTCATGAATAAGATTTAAGAGGTAAATGCTCTAAAACTGCTGCATCTTACAGAATAAGGGACACAGTGCTGGGAACAGCGGGTCTGACACTAGCTTGTGTTGTCCTCAGCAAGGGGGGCATAACCTATATGAAAGATTCTCCTAAAGGATAACCAAGCCAATGTTTTGGAGTGGCCATCACAAAGCCCTGATCTCAATCCTATTGAAAATTTATAGACAAAGCTGAAAAGGCAGGTGTGAGCAAGGTGACCTACAAACACGGCTCAGTTACACCAGTTCTGTCAGGAGCAATGAGCCAAAATTCCTACCAACTATTGTGAGAAGCTTGTGGAAGGAGATCCAAAACATTTGACCCAAGTCATACAGTTTAAGGGTAATGCTACCAAAAACTAATGAAATGTATGTACATTTTTGACTTTGCAGAAAGTAATGAAAATACCTTGAAAAATTCTCTCTCTCATTATTCTAGCATTTTGCAAATATAAATAATTTTGGCTTCAATTCTGGTTTCATGTCAGTAAGTGAGAAAAACATGCATATGTGTCTTTTTATATAGTGTGTGTAAACTTCTGTTTTCAACTGCAGATAGATAGATAGATAGATAGATAGATAGATAGATAGATAGATAGACGTAGATAGATAAATAGATCAGTCAGTAGATAGATGAATAAGATATGTCTAAACGATAATGGTGAGACTGATGGGTAGAACCTAGGGGGTTGCATTGGTTACACAAGCAAAACAAGCAAAAAATTGCACGGATCCAGCAAGTGCAAAAAGACTTAAAGGGGTTGTCTCGCTACAAAGAATAGCTTTCAAATTGTAGGGAACACAAAATAAAGACATTTTCCAAATATATTGCATTGTTCCTCTGTTTTCCCTAAAGAGATACAAGTGAATTTATTACCTCTGTGGCTATTTCAGTTCCCTCAGTAACCGACCTGTAAACAAATCTCCCCCTGCTGTTTGTTCAATGAGATAACAGAGAGTGAGTCATCACACAGGTCAGCAGTGTCAGTCAGTGTCCTGTGCTGCCAGACAGTAAAAAGCTTGATTTATCTCAAGTAGACAGCTCTGTAATTAGGGCTTCTGTTTTGGGGATCAGATAAGAAGTCCTGCAAGTAGTTTGAGAAGCTAATCTAATCTAATTAGCATCTGAAAGCACAATGGACCTGTACAAGCATGGAGCTTATGCAAATTAGTCTGAACCAGGAAGTGACAGAGAATTTCTTTCATGCATTCTTTGAAACCCTGTGGGGAGACAACTCCTTTAAGGTACTTTAATATAAGACATATACACTCATGGTACAGGGGGTGAAAAAACTGCTACACCCAGGTATCCTACGCGTTTCGGGCGTATAGCATCGACCTTGTTCACGGCAACAAGGACCGTGACCAAGGGCGATGCTATATGTCCGAAACGCGTGTGTATATGTCTTATATTAAAGTACCTTATGTCTTTTTGCACTTGCTGGATCCGTGCAATTTTTTGCTTGTTTTGCTTGTTTGGCTGTCTTCGGTCGGGACTGAGGATCCGTGCAGCCGCATTGACAGGACTTGCCAAGAAAGAAGACCCACGATTGCATCCATGCTTGTATGGGTGAGCCCCACTTCGTTTATTAGCCTCTTGGCATACTTTTCTTTGGCGTAGGTTGCATTGGTTAGTAAAGCACAGTGACTGGCCCAGTGTCAGGTATCCCAGCACATCCTAATTTAGGGTATGTTCACACAGCTGATTTTAACGCTTAAGGCTATGTTCACACGGCTTAAAATTGGACGTATTTCAGTCCGTAATTACGCGCTGGAGTGCGCAAATTACGTCTGGAATACGTCCCAGTCATTACAGTAATCCCCAGTTCTCATAGAGAACTATGGATTCCGTCTTCTCTCCCTGCTCGGCGAATCCGCTGCGGGGTGAGATAAGTGACATGTGAATTACCAGCGGCGTATACCATAGTTGCCAACTTTTGAAATTGAAAAAGCAGGAGATTGTAGAGGGTACGCGCGCCGCGACAAAAATTTGCATGGACACGCCCATCTTGTCGGTGTGCCACGCCCCTTCAAAAAGCCACACCCACTCCACCTAACTGCATAACGGCTTTGGAAGAAAGCCAGGTAGATGCCCTTATAGCCAGGTAGTAACCCCCCATAAGCAGGTAGTGCCCCTTACAGGCAGGTAGATTCCCCCTTGTAGCCAAGTAGATGTCCCTCTGTAGCCAGGTAGGTGCCCCCCTTTGTTAGCCAGATAGGTGCCCCCCTTTGTTGCCAGGTAGTGCCCCCATTGTTTGCCAGGTAGTGCCCCTCTGTTGCCAGGTAGTGCCCCCATTGTTGCCAGGTAGTGCCCCCTCTGTTGCCAGGTAGTGCCCCCATTGTTGCCAGGTAGTGCCCCCTCTGTTGCCAGGTAGAGGCCCCCTCTGTTGCCAGGTAGTGCCCCCTCTGTTGCCAGGTAGATGCCCCCTCTGTGGCCAGGTAGTGCCCCCATTGTTGCCAGGTAGTGCCCCTTCTGTTGCCAGGTAGTGCCCCCTCTGTTGCCAGGTAGATGTCCCCTCTGTTGCCAGGTAGTGCCCCCTCTGTTGCCAGGTAGTGCCCCCATTGTTGCCAGGCAGAGCCCCCCATATAGCTAATAAAAATAAAATAATAAAATCCACTTACCTCACCAGGCTCCTGCAGCACGGCCGCTCCGGACGATCTCCTCAGCGGCGCTGGGGGAAGTGAGAGCAGCCGCGCGTCACTCCCCTGCAGCCGCGCGTCACTTCCCCCTGCGCCGCTGACCTGTATGTGCGGCGCACACACCGGCGCCGGACATACAGGGGGAGGAGGGAGGAGGGAGCGATCCCTCCTGCCTCCTCCCTGCACAGCGAGTCTCCGCCTGTAGGAGCGGCCCGGCGGCGCCAGAGTAGCGCACTAGCGCTACTCTGACGCCGGGGCCATTTAAAGAGCCCCCGCCGCCTTCTGGCGGCGGGAGGAATGCCAGCTCCCCCGGGAGGGCGGGAGTGGACCCCAAATAGCGGGACCCCCCGCCAAAAACGGGAGAGTTGGCATGTATGGCGTATACGCACCGCTGGTAATGCAAGTCTATGGGCCGGCCAGGTGCCGGCCCCAAGCACTCGCCCCCGCTCCCACCCCGCCCCAGTCCACACAATGTAATTGCGGGGCGTAATTACGCCCTGCAAATACACCGTGTGCACATAGCCTAACCTGATGTGGATTAAGCACTGATTCCACATCAGCATCCAAATCTGACTGCATGACTTCTGGATAGGAGATGGATATATACTTTTGGTTTTAAATGGCCACAGCTTTATTTAAAGCCACATGATTACCACAGTCGTAGTAAGGAGTCGGGTGCAAGTATTTGGATTCACAGATACCATGATATCCCCATCTGCCTGCCATGCAGCAACTGGCAAGACAGCAATCAAGAGCGACATGTTCTGGCCTGACATTCTAGCAGAGCCAGTCTACTTCCAGGACACCAATGACCCTACCAAAAATCCTCACTCCACAGCCAAGCCGTCCATGAAAGACGTTACCATAACTACATCTTTCAGGCTGGCCTCCAAAACTTAGACTGTCCCCTACCATTAAGTTTAACAGCTTCTACTAGTTCAAATTGGGCCACCATAACTTGCCCGCAGCTTCCACCTGACTCCTGAACCACAAAATTATAGCTGTGACAGATCTTACAGAAATCAACTTTAAAAAAAAAAGACATTTTAATATCATTTATATTGTTTTCAAGGCCTTTAAATAAAACCCTGTGAGGGAGGCTCTAGAGAACATGGATGGAGGATTGCCCTCCCCTGGGAAATTTCCCCTTTTTCCGTGGAACCTCCTGGACAAACCAGGGAAGCTGATGGGTAAGACTTATTAGGACTGCACTACCAGTATCATTACCAGAATATTCCTGAATGAAGAGTGAATATTTTGTGAATGAAGAGAGCAGAGTGATTGTCACCATGGCCCTCAGCACATTGTGATTACACCTCTGCCGTCCCTATTCACATGGCGCTGAGAGAGTAGCCACAATGAATCTAATGTCCCTGCGGCTGCTCTCTTATATTACCCTAATCAATCCTGCCTGAAAAGGAAAGAAACGTAGCGATAGATTAATAGATGGACAGATAGATAGATGAGGGCAGCATAAAGTAGTGACGGACATGCTGATCTCTGTGACCTGTCACTTATGTGTGAATATGTCGCTGATTTGGAGTTTTCCCAGTTGACTTGCTGCAGTGCACTGAGAGCTCTGTGAGGCAGGAGACCAATGTATTCATAAGATGCAGGTTAGGATGTGTTGCTACATTGTTCTTGTCTCTGTTCACACTATACCATGTGATACCCTACAGAAACAGTGCCCTGACGTAAGCTGCGGTGAAGCAATATAGAACTGTAATGAAATGTTAGACTGTGTGTTGCTTTGTTTGCTGAATGTGTCCGGCAAAGAATTTGTGAACGTTTAGAAAATAGAGCAGACATAGTCCAATTAAAGGGAACCTGTCACATAGGTTGTGCCCCCCTTGCTGAGGGCAACACAAGCTAGTGTCAAACCTGCTGTTCCCAGCACTGAGCCCCTTATTCTGTAAGATGCAGCAGTTTTAGAGCATTTACCCCTCAAATCTTATTCATGAGTAGGTGTTAGCTCCACCCACCAAAGGCTAGCTCCGCCCACTGACAGTTATTCACATATTTCTACCTATTCAAAGTAATAGGTTTGTCAGTTGAGGTGGGCGGGGCTAGCCTCAGGTGGGCAGGGTTTGAAAAAAACTGACACTCTGAAGGACTCTTCGAATGACTCTTCTGGCTGAAAACTGCAGATTTGAGCATTAAATACACGAAAACTACAGCATCTTACAGAATAAGGGACGCAGCACTGGAAACAGTATGCCTGACACTACCAAGTTCTGTCTTCAGCCAGGAGGGCAAAAACTATGTGACAGGTTCTCTTTAAGACTGTGTCTGCTTTAAAGGGGTTATGCAACACATGGAAACCTCTAAAGAAGCATTTATGCTATCTACAATATATGAAAAAAACTTTGAGATTCTTAGTTCACATGTTTTGATCAAAAAATGCTTAAAGGAGTTGTCTCATTACGAGCTTTCAGCCTGTCAGTGTCCCTGGTAAGTTGAACTGAGGGGCGTGCTTCTTGGTCTGTCTCTTCTGCTCCCTCTCCCCCCTCCCATCAGCACACAGGCAGCTATCCATAACTTCTATACAGGGGGGGGGAGGGGATTTGCTCTCAGAGTTCACCCTGTGTGTGCCTGCCTAGGTCTGTTGCAGGAGAGGGCTGATCTAGGAGTGTAGAGAGGAATATGAAGCTGTGTGCTAATAGAGCAGAGGGGATGCATGTGTTCCTATATCCCCTGCTTAGCTTACAAGTCTCCACATCTCCAGCAACAACAAGGGCAGTGTTACTATACTCAGAATGTCTCACTAATACAGGAGAACATAAAGTATTCACATGCCCCCTGATCTGTATAGTATTAGTATAGTCACAGTTCCAAAGACATATCATGATTATAGTAACAGACAGGGTCACTGCTGTCACATCTGTGTAGAGAGCAGGAGGAAGCAGGCACACACAGGGTTAATCCAGGCAGCTTGGACACAGATGCCAGAGTCCTCCCTCCCCCTCCCTTCTCCTCCCTCCACTACAGAAGCATTCTGTGCTGGAGGGGCTCTCTGCTCCGACCTGTCTTCAAAGGTGATGAGTCATTCAGACCTGACAGCCAGTAAGATAAGGATCAACAGGTCGGCTACTATAGAGATTTGAGAAGCTGATGTAGTAATACTAACAGGGCTAGCTCAAAATCAGTAGGACATTTGTAATGAACATATATTGCAAAGCTGCTTGTTTTTTAAAGATCTTTTAATTAAAACCCAATCATTGTAGCGAGACAACCCCTTTAAGCCACCCCCGGCTTCAACGGGATCTCAAGGCGGGTGGTCCTACGCTATCTTTACCCCTCAATAGAGCCAAATTCAGACTTCTCATTGGTTCAACAGACCTCCATAATCCAGAGAGAAAAATAAAAAAAAGCACCAACCTTGCAAGCAAACTGCACAGATATAACAACCTGTGGAGGTGGGCGGGGTGCAAGAGACCAAAATGGAGGCATCCATTCCTCCCTGTATAAATTAAAAGCAATATATGCCAAATACAACATATAGTTCTGCACAAAAAAAAAAAAAAATTCGGAAAAACACAATGTGAACCTGGGTGCCACCGGCATGGTTGCGGCATATATATATACGCATTCCAGTACCAATGGCACACCATCAGCTAAAAGGGCTATGCAACACATAGAAACCTCTAAAGAAGCATATATGCTATCTACAATACATGAAAAAACTTTGAGATTCTTAGTTCACATGTTTTGATCAAAAAATGCTTAAGCCACCCCCGGCTCCACATGTGAACTAAGAATCTCAAAGTTTTTTGCTTTAAAGGGTTGTCTCACTACAAGAATTGCTTTTTATGTTACAGATCTTGCAAAAACAAGTCACTTTGCAATATATGTCCATTAACAGTGTCCTACCTATTCTTAGATATCTCCTCTTGTATGGGCTGCATCAGCTGCTCAGGTCGCTATAGCTACAGACCTGTTCAGTCTTTTATGATAGGCTGCCAGCGCTGGTTGCTATAGCTACAGACCTGGCTTCTACTGTAACCTAGTAGAAGCCAGAAAACACGCCCCTGAATTCAAAGTGAAACCAAGAAAACAGGACTGAGACAAGATGAATCAATGTAGTGAGATAACTCCTTTAATGTTCTTTATGGCTTCACTGTAATATATTACAAGGCACCATTTTGCACAGTATACCAACAGATGTCTCAGGGAACCACTCCTTACCTCTGCTCATTGACAGCTTTCTCCATATACATAGTTTTAGGGTGAAAACTGAAAATCAGTGACGGGGGAACTGTATCTCATGAATTCATTGGACTCCTGCTTCCCAGCGTGCTACAACTATTAACCTGTGAGTTTGAATCTACCGCATATGCACACATAAGGCCAGGTTCGCGCAGCGTATTGCGGCATGCCAGGGGGGTAACTTAAAGCACTGGGACCCCAATGCAAAACTTGAAAAAAGGGCCCCCGCCTACCATGTGCCATTGATAATACTGGTGTAGTCATGTGTGACTGAGGGTCCTTTGGACCCCCTCAGGCTCTTGGAGCCGGCAGTGACTGCTACCTCTGCACCCCCTATAGCTACACCCCTGCAGCAGGCATAGTACGCAGCCCTATAGGGATTCATTGTGCTGTTAAAATAAGGTGTTCGCAAGCGCGGAATTTCAACAGCGCAAACGGCACGCAATAGTTCAGAGGCGGATTTCTCTCCTATATTTAACTCTGTTACGGCATGTGTACGCCTGAAAGAATTAATGTGTCCATTATTTTCAGACGTGCGCTAAATTACGATTGTAAAAATCGCGGCGCATGATTTAAGCCACGTATTTTATATTGAAGTCTATGACTGCTGTATTGTACGTCGTTTGGGGCGTATTTTGGCAAAATTACACCCAAAATACACGCAACAATACGTCCCCCGTGAGAACACCCCAAGTGATCGCTGAAATCAGTATGTGTCAGCTTTACGCTGCCTCTAGGAAGGGGCTGACAGGTTCCCTTTAACCTAATGTCAGATTGGTATTATTCAAAACTACATGTATATGCCTACCACCATCTCTCACTCTCTTTCTTTCTCCTTTTTTCTCCCTTCCTTTCCATGGCTTTCTCTCCATCTCCTTTTCATGCTCTCTCTCTCTCTCTTCATCTTCTTCTCTCTTTTTAATGCTCTCTGATTTTCTCTCCTCTTTCTCTACTTCTGGCCCTCTCTATTTTTTTTTTGCCTCTTTCTGACTTTCACCATCTACTCTCCAACTCTCCCAATTTTCTCTTTCACTCCCTCCCTCTTTCTCTCACTCACTCTTTTTGACATGCTTTCCTCTTTCATTCACACAGACACTCTCTTTTTCACTCCCTCTCACCTGTTTTCTAAGTAGCCAATAGCCTGCTATTACATGTTAGGCTATGTTCACACGGCTTATTTTGGGGCGTATTTACGGACGTATTTACGTCCGCAAATACGTCCCGAAATACGTTTCAAATATGGGTCACAAAGTGTGGCGCATATTTCGCGTCGTAAATACAATCCCCATTCTTTACTATGGGGATTTACGTTGCGAAATACGCCTCAATAAGTGACAGGGGACTTAATTTTACGATCATATTTACGTCTGCAAATACGTCGCTAAAATACGCCTCGTGTGAACGACGAGGCGTATTTTACATTGGAATCAATGCTAATCTAATTGTTCATTATTTGAAACGTATTTCGGGACGTATTTGCAGACGTAAATACGTCCGTAAATATGCCCCGAAATAAGCCGTGTGAACATAGCCTAAGACAATGGGGGAAGTTGGCACTCCATGCAGACATAAAGGAAACATACAAACTCCATGCAGAAGGTGCCCTGATCCAAGCATGCATCATGTCAATTTTTGTGCCATTGTGGTCCATCTACTGTAAGTCTCAAATGTGACCTTTTTTTGGAATTATAGAAGCTTAAAAAAAGAGACTTGCAGATGGGACGTAACTAGAAATGAAAGGGCCCAGAATTGTATATGTGTCCCAAAAAGTGGAACAATGTTCTTGCACCTAGGTGGGCCCCCTGGTCCATGATCCCCATTGCAGCTGCTATGGCTGTATTTACACCTATGCTTGCAAAACATGCCAGAAGACGTTTCAAATACGGCCTGGACATTTATTTGAAACAAATTCTTCCCCCCGCCGGGCTGTCTGTCTATTAACAGTGTTAATATTGCCAAGTTGCTCAGGCAGGCAGCATCCCAAAGGGCAGACTTGGCAACTTTTCATTGTGTCGTGCCCTAGTACATCATAACAAGTGCTGACTGGTGCTTAGTGACACCGGCCACATTTGATCACTTTTTGCTGCATATGTCAAAAACAATATTTTCAAAAAAAGTAAAAATCTAAAATGTCACAGATTTCCAGTAGAATGTTCACCCTTTGTGGCCAGATTAACACTTCTGTAGCTTCCCAGTGTTAGTGCGGCTAACAGCGTCTGTACAGGGACAAAGTCTGGCGTTTAATGTGGCGCATGTTTATATCTCAGAGCGGGACACATTTATAGAGTGGTGTGAGACACTTTCATCTTCACTGACAAATGCTGCATTAACCCACTGAGAAGTACAACTGTCCAGTCTGTGCCAGTTTTCATACATGTCGCCCTAACTGGCTAAAGCGTCTTCTTCTTCACAGTGTGTGACTCTTAGGGTACGTTCACACAGCGTATTTGCGGAGCATACTTAGGAGCATAATGGCGCTGCAATACGCCTGAAGTACTCCCAGCGAGTACAGTAAAATCATAGCACACATCGAGAACGTGACACGTCATTTCTTTCCGGCGTTTATGCGCCAGGGAAAGGGAGGGTCTGAGGGAGCGCTGTTGACAGTGCTTTCAAACAGCCAGCATATAGTGGCACGCACAGGTAAGCGCTGATATACGCCATGTGAATATACCCTTATACTTCTACTACATTTAGAATTGCTTGCTCAATTTCACATTTTCTCATGCAGGTACAGACGCATAGGAAGTGCAGCAACACAGGGGCCCTGCGGAAAACTTGCACCTTCTTGGTGTCTGTTAGATTGCATGTAGAGGGATGTTCTAATGCATTTTATAATTTAAATGGGTTGTCCAATGTATATTGTTTTTATATATTAAGGATGTAGTAGGAAGTCATACAAGTTTTTCATATACATAAGGTGACCAGAAATTTTGGAAGCGAAAGAGGGAAACACACTGGCCTCAAAAATTTGCATACACTGCACCTTCTTTACACCAAGCCACACTGCTTCACAAAAGGTCACGTCCACTACACCCAACTACTGTGCAACGGGGTTTGTCATCACCCAGCTTTCCTGGACGTTGGATAGCCTATTCAGCATCCAGGAGCTGCCAAACTGTGCCTGAACCTAAACCATCATACATGAAAAAACTTTGAGATTCTCGGTTCACATATTTTGATCAAAAGATGTTTAAGCTGCCCACGACTTTCAACGTGATCTCAAATCGGGCAGTCCTATACTATCTTTACCTCTCAATAGAGCCAATTCCAGGCCTCTCACTGGGTCAACCGACCTCCATTATACAGAGAGGAAAAAAAAAAAAAAAACTCACCAAACCTGCAAGCTGCACTGATTATGACAGCCTGTGAGAGTGGGCGGGTGCAGAAAACCAAAATGGAGGCACCCGTTCCTCCCCATATAGGTTAAAATCAATATACACCAAATATAACGTATGGTTCTGCACAAAAAACCTAAACCATTACACTACAACCAATATAACCAACATACCTTGACCATGTAGTGGTAGGTACCAGTGTACACAGAATCTGCAGACACATAACTGATTACAGTGCAGTTATATGTAAAGGGGTTTTCTCGCTACAAAGATCATATCTATAATGATCGGGACAGTAAGAATAAGCACTTTTGCAATTGGTTTGCACTACCTAAATCATTTAGTATAGCAGCTATGAGCTAATCTGTGAGTGTCCTGGTTGGGACATGCCCCATATGTGGGACATGCCCCCTGTGCAGTGATTGGCTGCTTGCACTCTGTACTTACCAGGGGCGTAACTGGCTCAAAAATTGGGGGGGACTAATTTTCCCTCTCATCCCCTATCTTTCTATCCCTCCCTCCTTCACTCGCCCACCCTTTCTCTTCCCTTCTCTCCCTTCCTCTCCCTGCAGTGAAATGGCCCCCTCTTACCCAGCTAGGAGGTCTAAGGGAGTGCTGTGAGCTCCCACTGCAGGTCCGGGCGGAGTCCTTATGGCAAACACTTTTGGTGCAATCCCTAAGGTTATGAGTGGCTCTCTAATTACTGAAGTTTAGAGCCGGACTGCGACTAAAGAGCAGCCCTGGCAATGAAACCGAACCAGCCCACCTATAATATTTCCGCCTCTAGATGGAAATAAAAAAATGTTGTGCAATGCAGCAAATTTCGCTTAACCTCCCTCCCCCATCACTACTCCATTAAATTTGTTATGCACACAACATAATGAAGAAAATAAAAGAACCCAATCTTGCTGTACCCCTAGGAATCATTTATGTCACATACTGTACCCCCCAAATTTTTTTTGCATACCATACACCAGAAATATCACTCACTGCACCTCAGAAATATATTATATTACACATGGTAGCCACAGAAATTACATTACTAACTGCACCTTAAAAATGAATTCCACATTATACTCAAGAAATAATATAATTCATTGCACCCCAAAAATGTATTATATTATGCACTGAACCCAAGAAATTAATTACATTACTCACTGTACTCCAGATATTACATTACACATTGCACCCCAGAGAATACATTACACACTGTATCACAGAGATTACATTACTCACTGTACCCCAGAGATTACATTACACCATACCCCAGAGATTACATTACACCGTGCCCCAGAGATTACATTACACCATACCCTAGAGACTACATTACACATCATACCCCAGAGATTACATTACATGACTTACCCCAGAGATTAGTTTACATACCGTACCCCAGAGATTACTGCATTATTCACCATATCCCAGAAATTACATTACACACTGTACCCCAGAGATTACATTACACACTTTACCCCAGAAATTGTATTTGTGTATATAGATATATTGAACACAGACACACTACACACTCAGGGTGGGTTCACATGACGGTTTTTCGGCACTGACAGTGTCATTTGATTGTTGGAAATTTGGCGCTTGTAAACGCAGAATTCCAATGAGCATATGATCCAGACTGCCCAAAGCAGATTCCTGCCTCCTATCCATTAGTGCTGTTAGTGCATAGAACACCTCAGAGAATTCTGTGTAGGCGCTGACCGTATGCACCATATATACTCAAGTAAAATCAGTGTCATCTAAATTACGACACTGACTTTACATAGGGTATAATGTAAATCAGTTTCCTGTCGGATTGACTCCAGTTCTGAGGCAGATCCAGCACTGAATCTGCCCCAGAATCAGCATTCATATCTTCTGCATGAATCTACCCTTAAAGTATGTTCATAAGGCATATAGCGGTACGTACTGTGCGCTCTGTTATATGTCGGGTTTCTTAGAAGTATGCGCTGGCCAATCCACACTTCTACAATGCTGCTGGGCCGGCCCCGTTCACTTTCATTTTCCCTGGCGCGTAAGTGCAGGGAAGAAGTGACATGGCTAGACACATGGCTGTACATAAAGTATATACACATTTCACATACAGTACATACCCTGCTCACATGCACACACAATGCCTAGCACCCTTGTCCCCTCCTTACCTGTCTCCTGTAGTCTTGTACAGTTGTCATTCAGCAAGAGCTTCCCTTCTTCTCTGATGAGGGCTGAGCATAGGGGAAGTGGTATACGGGGGGAGGGAAAGATACAGCCCCAGATACAGTGGGTGCTGGACTGTGAGCAGTGTTCTAATAGTTGAAGCAGCCCCTGCAGACTCTTGCTCTACCAATCAGCGTTGCTCTCACTCTGCACTGACAATTGAGACTGCCATCTGCTCTATACCCCCAAGATGCACTGAAATACAGCAGCTCTCCCCACTTACTGTATTCTTGTGCTTTGATATGGATTATTTTTTATTGAAGTGGCTAAAAAGTGGGGGGGGGACCATCGCCCACCCAGAAAAAAGTCCCCTCTGTACCCCCCTAAAGTTACACCTATGGTACTTAATTCCCTCTGAGCTGTGTAAAATGAAAGTGAAACTAGCTGCCTTAGCTTTCTGTGCTGGCTGCTGTCTGTGTAATAAAGGCTGCCTGAGCTACTCTATGCTAATCTCCCAGTGATAGCTCTATGTGAAGGATCTGGGCAATTACTGAGTCTGTAGCTGTTAGATTCACTCTCCTCCCACCAATGTAACACAGACTTATACAGTCTGACTACCTCCTGCCTGATAACAGAAGGCAAAGTGCATTTCTCACATTTGCTTCATCATTTCAGGCTGTATGTGTAACTGTTTACAGCAATGCAGGTGTTATGGTTACCAGAAGTTTGTGAAGGGAGTTGACAGCTCTCCAGGCATGAGAACTGACCACTGCAGGAGGTTTGCAGAGCTGTGACATCCTGTCTCTCCCACTGCTCACGCATAATGATGATGTCACCAGTCTTCTTGACGGGGAAGCGGGAGTGCCCTGCCAAACGCAGGATGTCTGGTCACCTTACACATACATGTATTAAAAATTCTACTTCTGTACCTCTTTTATAGTAAAGCAGAAGACCCCTGTCTAGAGAAAAATGGTACAGCCCACATTCCTGTCCACAGTAATGGATCCAATGGACTAAACATGGTGTCAGTCATGTGACCTCCTGGCAGTCAGTTATCAGCAGGTCACATGAACTCTATGGGGAAAGAGGTTGTCACTAAAAAATGGCATTGAGGCTGGATAGGGCCAAAAAAAAAACCCTGATACTTACCTATCTGTCCCCTGCCACTGTCGCTCCGGAGCTCCCATTGATCCACAATTCTTCAGCATCCTGATATGCTGGAGAGGCTCACGCTGTATTGAAAGTGAATAGAGCTTCAGCCTCTCTTTAGTGTCTGGATGAGAACCTGAAAGTCAAGAAGAGTTAATTACCGGGAAGCTATAGAGCGGCAGAAGACAGCTGGGTAAGTAACAGATTTTTTTTTCTTTTTTTGCCCACCCTGACCCCAATGTCATTTAGTTTTATTTTTAATTAAGTTGAATGTCACACAAAGCAGAAAGATGAGACATAGGAATGTGTGGCGTCTTCTCCACAGATAGACATGATAAGATGCTGCTGGAGGTAGTAATACTGGAGAAGTTCTGCTCCTCCATACCAAACAGTTACCTGGATACCAGGGGTCACATGACCTGTGTGGTGGTCACATGATAAGACGCTGCTGGAGGTGGTAAATACTGGAGAAGGGTTTTGTTCCTTCATACATACTGTATATCGGATGCCAGGGTTCACCATGGTCTGTGTGGGGTCACATGATAAGACGCTGTGATGTAGTAAAAAAAATGAGAAGTTCTGCTCCTCCATACCAAACAGTTACCTGGATACCAGGGGTCACATGACCTGTGTGGTGGTCACATGATAAGATGCTGCTGGAGGTAGTAATTACTGGAGAAGTTCTGTTCCTTCATACACTACTGTTATCTGGATGCCAGGGGTCACATGGTCTGTGTGGGGGTCACATGATAAGACGCTGCTGGAGGTAGTAATACTGGAGAAGTTCTGCTCCTTCCTACACTACTGTTACCTGAATGCCAGGGGTCACATGACCTCAAAGGTGGTCCCATGATAAGATGTGCTGGAGGTAGTAATACTGGAGAGTTCTGCTCCTCCAACCAAAACAGTTACCTGGATACCAGGGGTATGACTGTGTGGCGTCTTCTCAACAGATAGACATAATAAGATGCTGCTGGAGGTAGTAATACTGGAGAAGTTCTGCTCCTCCATACCAAACAGTTACCTGGATACCAGGGGTCACATGACCTGTGTGGGGGTCACATGATAAGACGCTGCTGGAGGTAGTAATACTGGAGAAGTTCTGTTCCTCCATACACTACTGTTACCTGAATGCCAGGGGTCACATGACCTCAATGGTGGTCACATGATAAGATGCTGCTGGAGGTAGTAATACTGGAGAAGTTCTGCTCCTCCATACCAAACATTTACCTAGATACCAGGGCTCACATGACCTGTGTGGTGGTTACATGATAAGAATCTGCTGGAGGTGGTAATACTGGAAAAGTTCTGCTCCCTATACCAAAGAGTTACCTGGATACCAGGGGTCAAATGACCTGTGTGATGGTCACATGATAAGACGCCGCTGGAGGTAGTAATACTGGAGAAGTTCTGCTCCTCCATACACTACTGTTATCTGGATACCTGGGGGTCACATGATAAGACACTGCTGGAGGTGCTAATACTGGAGAAGTTCTGCTCCTTCATACACTACTGTTATCTGAATGCCAGGGGTCACATGACCTCTGTGGTGGTCACATGATAAGACGCTGCTGGAGGTAGTAATACTGGAGAAGTTCTGCTCCTCCATACACTACTGTTATCTGAATGCCAGGGGTCACATGACCTGTGTGGTGGTCACATATAGACACTGCTGGAGGTAGTAATACTGGAGAAGTTCTGCTCCTTCATACACTACTGTTATCTGAATGCCAGGGGTCACATGACCTCTGGTGGTCACATGACTATTAGTCAATACAGTTACTCCATGGGAGCCATTATTGTGAACAGGACTAGACGGGGGCCTAGTACATTGAGAAAAAGAGGTATCAAAACATAATTCTCAATATACATATATTAGAAAATTGTATGATTTCCTACTATATACATAATAAATAAAAACAATAGAAAGTGGAAAATCCCTCTAAAATTACTGGTGGGTAAAGAAAGCGAAAGAAAAGGATGATCTATAATGAGATATTAATGATAATCAGCTGCAAGAAATGTTATAAAATAAAAATAAATTAAGAAAAACTTTGTTCACTTGTGCAATCCTCTGCTCCTCCAGCACTGATGAGCCTGATGTCCATGTCTTTTTTTGATTGTCTTGTTGCAGTGTCGCCCCATACTGGCCCAAGACCCCTTCAGCTAATCATTACTATCAGCCGGGATACTAGCATTTAACATAGGTTTGTTCTAACATTACCTCTATAGCTACCATTCCTTATTTATGAAAAATAACAACCCAATGACGCGCTCCCACTGATATAAATCCATTGTGCCCCATTTGTGTATGATTTACTTAGTGTCAGACATCATGGCATATTTGATATGTTAGAGTATGCTGACATGGCCTCTCGAGCGGATCAAGCTTTATAGGTAGAAGACTATCTGGGCTCTTTACAGAGTGCTGTTTAGTGACTGTGCCCTTTAATGGTATAAGTGACTAAGAGTAACTGTGCCCGAGGGGGTGGTTACATTGGTTAATTATCCCTCTACCTCTAATATCTGTGAATAACAAGATCCCCTATCCTCTGACTGTTAATTACATTTTGTTCTCCCGTAAAACCTTTATTATATAGTTAGCTAACCTACAATAATTATTATTAATACATAGGGGGATCCAGGTCCCAGTGACGTCGTTACAGCGGGAGGCTGTCTGCGGATTGTGAGTGATAGTGTGAACATCAGGATAAGGGGCAATAAGCAGTGCATAGCTGTCAGCATTGTACATACAAATGTAGTGAAGCCGGACTGTAATTTCTTTACGATTCTAAAATCTCGTATTGCGATAACATAGTACATTTACCTGCAGATCTATGGAAAAGGCCAAAACATCCAAAATAATCCAGTCTGGGATGCTGAGCTGTTCATTGTGGAGCTGTCAGTGTGGATTTTTACCTCTGAGCTTAGTCTTTTTAGCAAATAAATATTATTCTTCAGTAGAGCAAGGATGGGTTAAAAATGTAAAAAGTTATACTTACCTAGTGTAAGAGACCAAGGGATAGAGTGATTGATGGGAGGTATGTATCACCGAGGTGGCTGGCCTCGGTGATATAAAAAACCATTTAGTTGTTGTCAGCGATGTTATGTTGCTGACCATTTGTGATTATGGTAGTTCGGGTCCGGGTCTTTTATGGAGCGGCCAGAGAATCGGATGGGAAGGTCGCTCCCATACTCCAGCCCAGGCCTTACCAGGCATATATAAGGCAGCTGACACAGCTCAGGGTGGAACAGTCTGTGCAAAGCTGGAGGCCTTGTGAGAGCTGTGGAGACATCAAGCTGCCAAGTGTTGCTGTGGAATCTGTGCCACTGACCTGGTGAGGCTGTTCCTTAAAGGGGTTGTCTCGCTACAATGATTGGGTTTTAATTAAAAGATCTTTAAAAAACAAGCAGCTTTGCAATATATGTTCATTACAAATGTCCTACTGATTTTGGTTATCCCTGGTTGTAGGAGTGCATCAGCTCCTCAAATCACTATAGCCACCGACCTGTTGATTTTTATCTCACTGGCTGTCAGTGCTGGTGACTCATCAGCTTCTCAGTACAGGTCGGAGCACAGAGCCCGTCCCGCACAGTATGCTTCTGTAGGGAAGGGAGGGGGAGGGCTCTGGCTTCGGTGTCTGTGTGGATTAACCCTGTGTGTGCCTGCTCCCTCCTGCTCTCTACACAGATTGAGGAGACCAGAGATGAGGCTGATCTGTGGTCAGTAGGATGTGACAGCAGTGAAGTGTGTTACTATAATCATGATGTGTCTGTGGAGCTTTGACTATACTAATAGAACAGATCAGGGGGGCATGTGAACGGTTCATATCCCTCTCTGCTCTGCTGTATTACTGACACATCGTGATTATAGTAACTCACTTCACAGCTGCCCTGTGTCTGTTCTGACAGGGTTTGTTTGTTGTTGCTTGAGCTGTCCGTGGAGATTTGTATGCTAATCAGGGGGTATAGGAACCTTTACATCCCCCCCTGCTCTGCTATTAGCATACACAGCTTCACAGACTTCTCCACACTCACAGATCAGCCCTCTCCCTGCTGTCTCCTGACTCTGTGGAGAGGAGCAGCAAGAGCTCGGCCACAGCACAGTGCAGCTGATCCAGTAGTGAGCAGCAGATCTAGGCAGGTACACACAGGGTTAACTGTGGCAGCAAACCCCCCTCGCCCTCCCCCTGCTGTATAGAAGTTACTGCAGTCAGAAGAGGAGAGCTGTCTGTGTGCTGAGGGGAGGGGGGAAGGGGGAGGAGAAGAGGCAGACAAGAAGCACGCCCCTGAATTCAAAAATCCTATGCTACCAGACACACTGAGGTAGGCTGAAAGCCTGTAGTTAGACAACTCCTTTAATGTACACATTTCTGTTGCTCCTGAAGAAAGGACTGTGTCTGAACTGGTTTTGTTGATAAGCTGAAATAAGCATGGCTTTTTGTTGTTGTTTGGCGTCCAGGAGACAATAAACTTTTGTTCATGTTGGCACCTCACCACCTGTGTCTGCACTTACTGTGACTGCGCTAAAACCCCCACACTAGATATCTCCTTCAGTTGCCACTTCTCAGTTCACCAGGGTCTGCTCCTCTTCACTCCAGGTTGTGATCCCAACACACAGAAGAGACTCGCTTTCCATTCATTTACAATGGAGAGCGGGTCCCTCCTCTGTGTCGTAACATGAATCCATAAGTGGAGAGAAGCTGATCCTGGGAAACTTCGGAGCGGCAGTCACAGTATAACTTTAAAAAAAGTATAACTTTTAAAAAAAATCCCATCTCTGGCCTCAGTAAAGAACTCTTTTTATTTGCTGGACAACCCGTTGAATGCCATGAACCTATGCAAACAACTCATTCACAGGTAGTGTTGTACCTAGCATTCAGGTTTGGCCTGAATTGAAATAACCTGAATTTTGCTGGAAAGTCATCATACCCAGCAACCAGTCAGCGGCCTGCCGGTTAGACCAGCAAAACAAGGTGTATTATTCATCATTTTTGGACGGGATTACTATTGGACGCCACAGGCAGATTCGCCGCCCCTTCCCTCAGCTTTCCCCTTCTGTGCCACAATCCTACCCCCTTTTTTTTTAACTTCCCATTACATTGATGGCAGCTTAGTTTCATATGGCACTTATTGAATATGCTCTCTAAAGCTGCTTGGTAGGTCACATGCCTCTTTCAGTTGACTATGCCAATCCAAGTGCATTGTACAGGGTCTTGAAATACCAGTGCAGATAAATTGTCCTCTACAAGTGAAGATTAGAAAGATGATTGGAGATGAAGCAATCAGCTGAGATTTACTCCATGGCATTTTTGAGTTGTAAAATAAAAACCTATCATGATTTGATTTGGGCATCACTTTAATACTCTATCAAAGTCTAATCAGTGGGAGCAGTTCTGGCCCCGTGAAATACAGTCACAGGCTAAAACAGGGGTGTCAGACTCATTTTCACCGGGGGCCACAACAGCCTCGTGGTGTACCTTAAAGGGTCGACATAATTTTAAAATAGTATAAATGGAACGTCTCCTTAACAGTTATTAAGAAGTAGTTATATTTGTACAGTATTACTGTTATGATTAGCCCTTTTACGGATGTGGCGATACCAGTTATGTGTAAACGGGGTGATCATTGGGCAAGCAGCAAATCATGTCAATGATAAAAAAATCTGAGCATTTCTGGTCAGTGTTTTACACCACATGGGAGACATTTCTGTTACTGGGAGGCCATTGACATATCATTAATGACTACATCCCTGGTAACTACTGAGATACTGTGAAAACTGTACCCCAACATATATAATGGTGCAGCAATAAAAAATAATAGCACAAACGTAGTGCAAATAAGACTTTATCCATCCTCCATATTTTCCACCATTATATATGTTGGGGTGCGGTTTTTCCCAGTTTCTCAGTGGTTACCAGGGACGTAGTCATTAATGATATGTCAATGGCCTCCCAGTAACAGAAAAGTCTCCCATATGGTGTAAAGCAGTGACCAGAAACGCTCAGATGTTTCTATTATTGGGACATAGCATTCATGGAATATAAAAAAAAATGTTTTAACTTGTCTTGCAGGCAGCAGACAGACTGCATCCAGGGGATAACGATTGTGTCCTGGATGCAAACTGGCTGATACCTGCAGGAACTAGAATATTTAGTGAGTGCCCAATTCATGATGAGTCAGCAGTGCTGACCACTACTGGTGGCACAGTGCCACTAAACATCCAAAATACACATGAGCTCAACAATAATTATTAAAAATAAACAATTTTATTTTAATACAGGCTGTGGGGTCAGGCACACTGCTTGGCAGTTGGCAGTTAGTATGAGTGAGACACTGCACTGCCAGTCTGACACTCGCCCGCTATCCTTAATATCACACAGCAGGGGGACCGCCTTCTGGCCTGATCAGATTTCTGTTCCAGGTCTGGACTGAGGAAGCTTGAGGTCCGGGTCACAGTTATGATGTCAGCACTCAGGCAGGGAGGCGCTGAGGCTCTCGGGAGGTGCGTTGCGCGCCTTCCTGCTCCACAGAAGACGGCGCCACGCAAAAGAGGAAGGGCGAATGTGAGCGGGCGATAGCAGCAGCCACTAAGTGCCGCTGCTGCTTAGTGACCTGAGCCCTGCAGCAATCATTTTGGCTTGGCTCGTAAAAATGTGCCGGGCCGGATAACACAAGGTGGCGGGCCAGATTCAGCCCGCGGGCCTTGTGTCTGACACCTGTGGGCTAGAAGAAGTGCAATGTCATGCAATCTGTTTCTTTTTTTCTGTACCAGATCCAGACTGGTTCATTTGGGGCTGGTTCACACGACAAGGGTTATTGGTTGGTTTTTCATACGGTTTGCAGTTTTACAAACCGTCTGAAAATTGACAAGCAATGCTCCCCCATAGACTTTAACCCCTTGACGGCCGCCTGCCGACTTTAGACGTCGCTGCAGACATCGGGGTTTGCGCCGCCCGGCACCGCAACTGCGCTGGGATCGGGGCTGTACTACACAGCCTTGATCCCAGAGCATGTCCTGCGAGCACCGGGTAGCGGCGGAAACCTCTGCAGCCCGGGGCTTTAACCCTTTGATTGCGGCGGTGCGTTACCGCAGCGCAATCAAAGGGTTCCCCTGCTCTGTCGGGTGATCGGAACACCCGGTGACCCGACAGAGCCCGGGGAACGGCTGCACAGTCAGCCCTGGGGACATAGAGTGGTCCCAGGGCTGTTTGTGTAACAAGCCAGTGACTAGGACACACTGTGTGCTGTCCAGATCACTGCCTGTGTCAGACTGACACAGGTTAGAATGTATTAGCATATATAAATATGCTAATACATTACTAAGTGTAAAAAAAAAATTAAAAAAATGTTAAACAGTTCTCCCTTCATGGGAATAAAAAAAAAGTAGAAAAAAACATAAAAAGTGTAAAAAAATAGATAAAAAAATAAAAATAAATATTTAATAAAAAATAATTGTGCATAAATTACACGCACGAAAAAAACCTACCCATATTAGGTATCCACGCGACCGTAATAACCTGTAGAATTAATCTAACAAGTTATTAAGTGTGAAATGTGAATGGTGTAAAAAAATAAATAAAAATACTGCAATTATTTATAAGTGAACGTAAACTATTCCCCCATAAAGTACAACTTGTCTCGAATAAAACGAGGCCTCATCCAACTGCATCATTGAAAAAATAAAAAAAGTTACAACTGTTGAAACGCATGGAGGAAAAAACTAAAAAAATGTTCTGGTCATTAACTACTTTTCAGGCGTTCGGCTTAAGGGGTTAATAGAAAATCCGTGCAGCAGTCCCCATCGTCGGCATTCCTAAAAACTTAGAACGTGTTCCTTCTTCCGCCCGGTTTATGGCAGAAGATGAACATGTGGGTACGAAGAGGGATGACTGATCGCAAACTGCGTACAGAAGCGCTCCCATGCATGTCAAAAGACTAAAACTGACGGAAATCTCCGTATTTGTCTTTCTGTGTAAACCACCCTTCATCTCTGACAAGGCTCATAGTCACTTTTTGTGTACACGCAGGTTTAATGTCCACTTTATCTTCAATTTTTTTGCTTATTTTTATATTTTGTATAATTTATTTTTTAAAATTTCAGAGAAAATGCTGAATAATATGTTTTTCACATCCTTTCTTTTTTTATACCATAAAATGACACTAATATAAGTTTTGTAATTGTGTCACTTTTCCATTACAGACATTTTATGTAGGTGATGTTCTGTTCTTTTCCCATACTTGGTTGAACATAATGGACATATTTCCTTTTTCAACTGTACTACCTATGTAACTACTAAGACCTAGTAGCTCCTGCAGTTACTGAGCTGGGGCCGGGAAGCAGGAAGCTGTTCATGAACCGCAGTCAGGAAGACAGGGATGATAATTAAACACCCCTACCTTCTCACTAGAGAACCTGGATGCCACTGACAGCTGTGTCTTCATTCTCATAGCTGCACAATCGCTGTGTCCATGCAGAGTTATATGCTGACCTCCTGGATGTTTAAAGCTTACAGGTGGTCAGCAAGCAATCTTTCTCTAGGAGAAATTTCTCATTTTTCTAAACACTTCATTGCTTCTGTGTTCTGCAATGAAGTTTATGGCAGTTCTTTAATTTCCATAGGTTCAATGAAGAGCAGGGAACGCAATCATTAGGGCGTGTCCGAACGGCACGGGTTTTCGGCCAGTTTTTCAGATGGTTTGCGGTTTTGCAGACCATCTGAAAAAACATCCGCAAATGAGCGGTTTTTCTGCCCGCGGGCCGCCCGAAAGACTTTGAACATGTCCATTCTTCCATCCAGTTTTCAGACGGAACATGTGCATGTCAATTGGAAGAGGGAGGGCTTTTCTCCGCACATCGGGGGGGAAAATACGTCCCACCCCCCTCCACCACCCTCCCGCGGCCGTGTGCACAGCACTCAAACCGGACAAATACCCTTGCAGTGGGGACATGCCCTTAGAGTTTTGGGAAAATGCAGCGAATGAGAAACAGTGAGCAACAGTCACCTCTGACAGCCGTACCTGGTATACACTTCGGGCGACATGTCCCAACACGCCAACGCCAGTTTATTGTTCTATTTTGCGGCAAAACCACTTTTTACGCCATATTCTTGTTGTAAATGAACTGTCGTACACCAAAACTAGGCACATTATATGCCGGGAACGACACTTTGTAATGCACCTAAATATGGTGCACTGTGCGCCCCGTTGCGAAATGCACCTATTGAGGCGCCTTACATATGTTATGCGTCCCCATTGGACAATGAGCCTCGATAAACGCATACCATATACTACCAATGATATGCTATGTGCCCAGTGTTTAGCAATGCGCCCTTTTTTGATACGATGCGCCCTTTTTTGATACGATGTGCCATTTTAGGCGCATTAAGTAATCTATGCAAGGTATACCTGACAGCAATTTTTAGAAAGTATCGGAATTTCAGGTGCACTTTACACTGATTTAATGCGCCTAAAACTGGCATAGATACGCCACTTTTCGGACATGTCGCCCTTCATTTTTTTTATTTATGGCATATTTGGAGGATGATCAGGATGCAATAATTTACTTAGTCTTTGAATTGGATATCATTTTCAACTAAGAGACAAAATAATGGGTGCAATATGATCCTCTAGTTCAGATGCTTTTATTGAAAAGTGCCAGTCCGGGTCACATACGGTATGCCACCATAGGACTTACAGCTAGGCCCAGAGTTGTCTATGAGTTCAATTCAGAATGGCCATGTGCATGAGGCCTCAATAGAGGTAATAAACTTGTCTTCGTAGATCCTCATCATAATCTTGCATTTGTGGCATAGTTTTGGCATTCCAGAGGAAGCTTAATAGCAATTCTCTGCAAATGTATAATGTGTTCCTTCAGTAAACCTTTTATACTATTTCAGGGATAAATTGGTTGCAGAAAAAGACCAAAAGTAAAGTGAACAAAATGAAAAACTATTGTTCCTATGCACCTCCTGGGGAGAAAGAGCTCGATATCCACCTAATTTGTTTCTTGGTGACAACTGCCTTGCACATTAACACCAAAATAGCTTGAATTTTGTATCTAAAAAGTCTAAGGATTGCAAGATCGTCCCTCAGATTAACATTTCACGCTATTTCTTGGCTGCTTTGTCATTCATATAACACAGTGAAATGCCTGTTATCATTGCGTGGCTTATTGCAGCAGGTTCATCTTTCTATTCAATTTATAATGAATACAACAAGAGTATAAAGCAATATATGATTTCAGCCTAAATCACTGCCTGGGCTGTGCTTCCAGTGTAATGTGAATGCTGTGTTTAGTCTGTATATGTGTGGCGGGTTCATTGCGTGTGCAGTGCCCAGGGCTGCAGCCTCTCACATCAGCTGAGTGCTCTGCATGGATCTGACAGGGAACATGTGGGTTCTGGGGGGGGTGTCCTCAGGCTGCATCCTTCATGGATCATGGGAATCACTCCACCCCCTTCTTTCTACTATCTCTGTACTTGTATGTCTGACTTTCTTAATACCCCAGTCCTCTCCCCCCACCTTCTCCACTTTTTTGCTTTTTTGTAGTTTTTTTGACCACACATCTGTGGAGGCTGTTCTCATTGCTTTAAAACAATCTGACCATTCCTATAGAACATTGCAGTAAATAACATTGTTGTGTTTAGCTTATTTGTATTACTGGATTTCATAATATACATTTTTGCTCATTTTTATCAACTAATTTCAGCTCCAGCTAATTGCTGTGTTATTTGTAATGTGCAATGCCTTGCGCAATAACGTTGCATGGCCTAGGCCTGGTTCACCTCTGCATCAGAGGTTCAGTTCAGAGCCTCCTTCACAGAGATGGCATCTGATCGGTTTTACGATAGACACCAATGCCGCCCAATGGATCTCATTGACAGTATGGTCATTCAAGTTTCAATTGTGGTGTCTATCATTTAATCAAAAAAATAATGCAGCATGCTGTACTATATTTTGTGTCATTTTTGACAAAATCTTCAACCAATTGGAACCTTCAATGAACCTTACCTGAACGTCATCATGGTACAACCTAAGGCTAGGTTTACATCTGCCTTGAAGGTTTCGCTCAGAGCCTCTGCCAGAGAGGTAGCACCGCACCTGGCGGACACCGATGGCCTTGATTACAATATGGTGCATCAGGTTTCCGTCGGGGTGCTGTCATTTTAGTAGAAAAATAGCGCAGCATATTGCGCTCTTTTTTTCCGAACATTTTTTGACTAATTCTGTGTTGAGGCTCCAAACGGAACCTGCTACACATGTGTACACAATGGTACCTAACACTAGGATCACATCTGTGTCAATGGGTCAGTTTGGAGCCTCCATTGCAGAGGTGGCAATTCATCCATTTCATGATGGACATCAACAGCACCCAACGGAGCCCACTGACTACATTGGGGTATGGCAGGTTTCTGTTATGATGTGTGTCATTTTAACCGAAAAAACAGCACTACAGTATCTTACAAAGATTTGTACACCCCTCACATTTATGTAGATATTGTATTATATCTTTTTATGGGAAAACACTGAAGATATGACACTTTGATACAATGTAAAGTAGTCAAACTATAGATATCCAGAACTCTTCTTAATGGGGAGATGTTATGTTATAATGTTGATGTACCATAATTTTTCTTTGTACTACATAATGTTGGTGAATGATGAGCAAGCTCAGTATTCTGAAGCTTATTTGAAGAAGGTGTTGAGAGAGGAGCGGGGGTTTAGGTTCTAGGCATATCAGACTAAAGTCACTTTTGTGGTAGATACAATTTTTTTCTCTATCTGTACTTAAAGGGGTTGTATCATTTCATTAAATGGTCTTCAGAATAAGGGGACAGTGAAAACAGGTAACTTTGCAATTAGATGTCATTAGCAAAGCTGTCTTGTTATCACAGGATCCCTTATCTTCTGTTTCTCTTTACACTGATATCCAGTGCTGGTCGGATCCCTCCTCCTTGCATTTCACTAGCTGAGAGCTTATTTACATTCTGTTCTGCCCCAGTCTGTTGTATTCACGGAGCTTGCATTCCTGCCTTTCACTCAAAGTAAAGGACCGGCACATTTTCACTCTGCACAGCCAGAAGAAACAGAATAACACTGCAGGGCTTCTACAATCAGGAAACAGCACAATTGTGTGTGGATCCCTGCCTCTCTGACTCAGAGTTAGGGGCCGTAGCAATTTCTCTCTGCACACCTAGCAGAAACACACTGCAGCAGATTCTACAATCACAAAACAGCACAGTTGTGTCTCGGTGCCTAACTCTCCTGCATAGAAGGCAGATCTGTACCTTTCATAGAAAGCTGGATTCAACTGTAACAAATCTCCAGCTGTGAGAGGAGAAGAGATCAGTGCTCAGTCTAGATTGAATGCAGCCTGTGGTATGTATACAGCTCTTACAAAATAAGTGTAACGGTCTGGTGGTGGATCCACTGGACCATTGCAGGCGATGGCGTAAGCCCACACCAGGGAGTGGAATCTAAGTGGCTCCCGGTATTCACCAGAGCCCGCCGCAAAGCGGGATAGTCTTGCTGCGGCGGGATTCCACCAGGTCACTACCACTGGCGGGGCTTGTCTGCAGTGGCGGCCAAGGGTACGAGGTACAGGAACGGCAGGCAGGCTCGTAGTCGGGGACAGGCAGGAGGTCAGGACAGGCGGCTCTGGTTCGTGGTCGGTAAAACGTAGGCAGACGGTCGGTACACGGTAAGGCAAGACAGGAACACACTATGATTCTTTCACCACCGGGAATATTCACGTAGGATTCGGATAGGGCCGGCTGGACGTGGCCGGACTAAATAGCAGCAGTGCCCGGCAATGAACCAATTACCGGCGCACTGCCCCTTTAAATTCAAACTGCAAGCGTGCGCACGCCCCTAGGGGCGGAGCTACGCGCCGGGAAACGGAGCCAGACGAGCGGGAGCGGGGGCCGGGGTTTAAGTGAACCCCGGGAAAGGGGGCCCAGAAAAAGGGGCGGACCCCAAACCCCGACGTGGGGGGACGGGCCCGCTAGGAGAAAGGGCCAGGGGCCGCCTGCGCCCCCGGGGACAGGGGTTTCCAGGGGCTTTTCCGTGACAGTACCCCCCCCCCCTTCGGCCCCCCCCCCTTTAGGACCCTTTTTTACTGGAATGAAGAAATCCTGGATGGGGTTTTGGGGGTTTAGAATATTCCCCTCGGCTCCCAACCCCTTTTCCTCGGGCCCGAACCCCCTCCACCCACCGGGGAATACGCTTTCCCTAGTTTTCCTCATGCCCAGAAAATCTTTGACTTCGAAAAATTTGGGGCGCAGACGGAAAAAGGGAAACACCCTTTTCGGGGAAAAATGTTTTAAGCACCGGGGGTTTCAATAAGGAGACTTTGAAATTAAATTTGGGGGGATTTTTTTTTCTTTAGGGGGGAGCCGGAGTTTGTAGGACCCCGGGTTAAATGTGGTGATGATCTCAAAGGGTCCCATTTGGGGAAAAGGGCCCATCTTTAGGGGACAAAAACGGACGAAAACCCCAAAACCCTTTTGTCACCTGGGGGAGAAAATGGAGGGGAGTTCTTCTTCTGTCCGTTGAGTCTTCATCGCTCGGAAGCGCAGAGAAAGCGACGGGCCCGGGGTCTGGACCAGATGGCCTTCATATTTTGGGACCATGTGTCGGCCGCCGGAACCCTTTGGAGGAGGTTCCCAAGGGAGGGGAGGGGGGGATGCGGCCTTCCTTTGTAGAAGGGGGGCCCCCACGGACTCGGGACTCAACCCAAAAGTTTTAGGGAAACTCCCCCCACCATTTAAATTTTGGACCAATCGTCTTAAACGTGCCGAGCCGAAATGGCAAAAGGTAAAAAAATCCCAAGATTTGGGTTTTGCCCCTCCCCTCCCTGGCCGTTCTTTCGGGCGGGTGGGGGCGGAAGAGGTCAAGCTTAAACCCTAAAGGGTTGTTGCACAGGCCTCCCCAAAAACCTGGAGAAAAATTTGAACTCCCCGCCCGCCCAAAATTTCTGCGGGGGGAACCCCATGCAGACGAAAAATGGAGGAAAAAACAACCGGGCCAGGCAGGGGGCTGATGGCAGGCCGGGAAAAAAAAAAAAAAAAAAAAAAAAAAAAAAAAAGGGACGAAATGCGCCTTTTTTGGAAAAAGCCGACCCCGAAATTCCCCCAATGAGGGTTTGTTGCCGGGGCCGAGGGGGGAGGCCCGTTAGAAGTCCGGGAAATGTTGGACAAAGGGTTTGGGGTTTTGAAATGGGGAGTGGCGGTAGTAGGGCCCGGCTTGTGACGCGGCGTCTTTTTTTGCGGGCCAGGAGTCCCCAAGAAAAAAAACTAAGTCCTTAATGCCCTTTTTCCCAAAGCTCGGGCCCACCATAGAACCGGGATATGGGTTGGAAAAGGTTCTTCGGGCCCGGGGGGAGGCCCCCGCCACCAATGAGCAATGTCCCCTTTTAAAAAAGATCGTTTGCGGAGAGAAAGGTCGCACATAAGCCCTTTCCCCCGGGGGGGAACTTCCCGGAGGTCCCCCTGGCGCTGCCGAGATGAGGCGCTCTGGAGGGTTTAGTGCTGGGGAGAAGTATCCTTACCCCCCACGTTGAGGCACGGGAGGGGGGGTCAGCTCTCACTTTCCCTCTCCCGCGGCCCTAAAAGGGATCGGGAAAATCAAAACCGGGGGGAAAAAGGGAGCGACCACCCTAGCCTGGCGTGGGTTAATCGCTGCCCCCGTTTTGCAGATTTTTGGTTTTTCCCCTTGGGGGTTCCGAGAGATACGGAGGGGAAAAGGGCGCCCTCCAGCAGAAAAACCGCCACTCCTCCAGGCCCCAAAATTTTAGGGGCAAAAGTAGTCCCGGGTCGCCAATCGGTAATTCCCTCGGCCGATGAAAACGTCCCTTTAGAAAAAAGCCGCAAAATTACAGTCTTCCCCGGGGGGCCCTTTTTGCGTAAAGAACTGCTCCGGCCCCTCCAGACGAGGCATCCCAATAAAGTGTAAAGGGTTTTGGGGAACCCGGGGACGGAAAGGGTTTAGAACCCGGGGAGAAGGGGACTTGACTTAGAGAACGCCCCCTCACCCTCAATGGCCCTGCGTGGTTTAAAGTTTTTTTCTTGGTGGGGAAACCCACTATGGGACCCACCAGCTTTAGTGAAAGTGGGGGTTTGATCTGGCGATTAAAAGTATTTTTGCGGGAAGCCCAAGAATCGCTGGATAGCCCCGCAGCCCAAAACTGGGCGTGGCCACTGCAACACGGGAAAGGCCCATTTTTCCGGGGTCCATCCGTGGGGCCTTTTTCAGGATGACTTTCCCCCAAAAAGGGGGGGTAGTTGTTTGGAAAAGGGGGCACTTCCCTAATTGGGGGAACAGGTGGTTCCCCGGAGACGTTCAGAAACTTGACGAACATGGCCCTGCGGGGGGGTCCCGAGGTCAGGAGGGAACACCAGGATGCCCATAAAGGGTAACCCCCACGCGGGGTGAGGAGGAGGTCCCTAAGATTTTCATTAAATACTCCTGAAAGCGGGGGGGAAGCTTTTGCACGGCCGAAGGGAATCACCAATACTCAAAGTTTCCCCTCCCTGGTGTTGAAGGCCGTCTTCCATTCGTCGCCCTTTCGGATTCGGGGCCCGTTGAAAGGGCCCCCCCTCAGGTCTAACTTGGAGAAAAAACTTGGGACCCTGCAAGCCAAACAAACAGTTCAAATGATCAGCCCGGGAAAAGGATAACGGTTTTTTTACCGTGATCTTGTTCGAACCCCGGGAATCTATGCCGGGGGCCCCAAGGGGGACCGCCTTCTTCTTTCGAACAAGAAACCCCCGCCCCCAGGGGGGACGAGGGCTTTCGGATGAACCCCTTTCCGGGAAGATTTTTCCTGGATGTATTTGGGCATGGTTTTGGGCTCAGGAACCCACAGTGGATAGACTCGGCCCCCCGGGGGGGATGGCACCCGGGGTAAGTCGATTGGGCAATCGGAAAGGGCGATGCGGAGGAAGACCCCTCCAGCTTGGCCCCCCTCAAGGGAAAACATCGGCGTATCCAAAAATTTGGGCGGCCCGCCCGGGGAAAAGGCTCCTGAAGGGTAGCGCGAGAGCAGGGAAGGCCCCCGGGCGACTTTCCCCCCAAACAACGCCCCCCCCAGTTTTGGGACCCCCAAAAAATTTTCCTCTCCAGTACAAACCCGTCCAAAAAGGAAACCGCACCATGGGGGGTCCGAGGAGGATCAAACCCACGGGAGCGAGGCAGCCGAAGAAAAGGGGAAATTTTCTTTATTTCAGCGCCCCCCCCCATGGAAAGGGGCAGTGGCTTGGGACGATTGGGTGGTGCACTTTAAACACTCCCCCCCTGACGGATGAGATGACAAGCGGGTTTTTCCACTGGAACCGATACTTTCTTCACTAGGGGTGGTGTTTTAAAATTTCCCGGGGGAGCCCAGTCCAGAAAAGGGCGGGGAATTGGAAAAGTGGGGGCCAAATCTCTGGGGACGACTTCACAGGCATCAAACCAAAGTGGAGAGGGGGAAGGTTTGCACCTAGGAAAGCCTCTCCCAACGGGGGGGGGGGGCCTAGGTGCGGGAGTTTCCCGCGGGTTGGGACCTTGGGGCCCGTTCCTCCGAAAAAAGCTCTGGGGGGTGGGCCAAAAGTAGAAAGGGACCAAGTTCCTTTGCCCACGCTGGGGGCCCAAATCTTGCCTTAAAAGGAGGGCCCCCTTCAAAACGCATGGGCTCCCCCGGTGGGTGTTGGCGACTTTTGGCCGGAGGAGGCCTCTGGAACACCCGGGGGCCCGGTAGGAAACCGGGGAGGTTGGGGTTACTGACGGGTCTTGCCGGGAAAAATTTCCCCCCCCTTTTCCCCCCCTTCAAGAAGGTTCTTTAAACGGGTTGGGTAACTGGATCAAGTCCCCTGAGGGAAGCGGGGGAGGTCCTAGCGGGCCCAAAAATCTTAACTCCCGGGTTTAGAGCCCTTTCTTGAAAATAGCACAAAGAGCGGCCTCGTTCCCCTGACAGTTCAGAGGCCCCAAATACGGAAATTTTATCGCGTAGGGGCTTTCCCACAGGCAGGTCCCCCTGGCGTAAAATTTAGGAGGGGTGTCTCGCGGAGGATTTCCCCGGCCTGGTTCCCCGAAGAAGTTGTGGGGAAATCACTGAGGAAAAAAAACTGAAAATCTGCCGTACTGGGTCGTTTTTCTGTCCCCCAGGAGTGTAAACCCCCTTCCCCGGGGAGGGGCTAACCAGAACGCCCCCCCCAATTCGCACGTTTAGACGGAAAATGGTCGGGGCCTTTAAACTCCACGTGCTAGAGCATTGGGCGAAGAACCCCCCGCAGGGGTTTTTTTGGGGCTCCGTCAACTTTGATGGGAGGACAGGCGAAGCTTGGGGCCCCCCCAGGACCGCATAGCCTTTGGGGCAGGGGGCAACCCCTGGAGCTGGCGAAGGTGCTGCTGCTGGACGGTGACGGTTTTCTTCAAAAATGGTAGATAAACTGGGTAAGTTGCTGTGGCCCGTTAACCGAATTTTTGTGAATTTTGGGGGGCAAAAAAACGGGCGTCAAAATTTTGCCAGGGTGGGGTAACGGGGAAACCCTTTGGGGGGGGATCCCTGGCCGGATCCTACTGTAACGGTTGGGGTGGAACCACTGGAAACCCCCCAGGCGGTCCCTCTACTCGGCGGGGCCCTTTCCTGCCCCGGGGGCGGCAAGGGGAAAGAGGTTTCCCGGAACGGGAGGCAGGCTCCGTAGTTTGGGGGCAGGAAGGAGGTTAAAGGGCAGGGGGCTCTGGGTTTTTTTGGGGGCGGTTTTAAAAAGTAGGCACCGGTCGGTTCCCCCGGTAAAGGCAAGACAGGAACACACTATGAAGCTTTCACCACAGGGAATAACACTAAGGATCCGGGCGAGGGCCGGCAGGAAGTGGCCGGACTAAATAGGAGCAGTGCCGGCAATTACCGGCGCACTCCCCCTTTAAATTAAAAACTCCCGGGCGCGCGCGCCCCTAGGGCCGGAGCTACGCGCCGGGTACGGAGCTAGACAGAGCAGGAGCGCGGCCGGGTAAGTGACGCCGGAGGGGCTTGAGACACGGGCGACCCCGAACCCGACGTGCGGGACGGGGCTTCGCTAGGAGCAGGGGCACGGGGCGCCTGCGACCAGGGACAGTGGTCGCAGGGGCGTCTGTGACAATAAAGACTGCATAGGGAGAGACACAATCACATGTGGACTCAGAGGGGGGGGGGTCTTGGGAAGCCAGCATGACATGGAAGGGGGGGATTAGTCACCTAGTTGGGAGGGGAAGAAACGGGAAGAAATGCCCCTGCCTTTCTAGAGTTGAGAAGCTGAGAGCAGTATAAATCAGCCGAACTAAAGAAGCGATACATCCCCTCAAATTTAACTTGATGTTATTGATTGTAATATATGGATGATAATGTAAAATGTAATTTATTTAAATCTTCTCTAGTTCACACAATATTCCTTTCAGATGCATAAAGAATTGGACAATCTATTCCTTTTTGTTTTGTATTCGAAATATTTAGTTTGGTACTTTCATATTATGTATGTGTTAAAAACCAAATAAAAAGATAATCAAAAGAAAATAAGTAAAGTAGTCAGTGTACAACTTGTATAACAGTGTAGATTTGGTTTTCCTCAAAATAACGCAACACACATCCATCAATGTCTAAACTGCTGGCAACAAAAGTGAGTACACCCCTAAGTGAAAATGGAAAAATTATGCCCAAAGTGTCAATATTTTGTTTGGCCGACATTATTTTCCGGTACTGCCTTAACTATCTTGGGCATAGAGTTCACTAGAGCTTCACAGTTTGCAGCCACTGGAATCCTCTTCCACTCCTCTGTGATGACATCACAGAGCTGGTGGATATTAGAGATCTTGCGTTCCTCCAGCTTCCATTTGTAGGATGTCCCACAGATACTCAATAGGGTTTAGGTCTGGAGACATGTTTAGCCAGTCCAGCACCTTTACCCTCATTTTCTTTAACAAAGCTGTGGTTGTCTTGGAGATGTGTTTGGGGTCAGTATCATGTTGGATTTCTGGTCTGCCGAATTTCATGCTGGCATTCAGGGTTCCCTCAACTAACTATAGCTGCCCACAGTTGGCAGCTTGACTATAAGCAAGACACACTTGTCTTTGTACTTCGTACCTAGTTGCCGCCACACACACTTGACACCATCTGAACCAAATAAATTTATCTTGGTCTCATCAGACCACAGAAACATGGTTTCAGTAATCTATGCCCTTAGTTTGTTTGTCGTCAGCAAACTGTTTGCAGGCTTTCTTGTGCATCATCTTTAGAAGTGGCTTCCTTCTGGGACGACAGACATGCAGACCAATTTGATGCTGCATGTGGTCTGAGCACTGACAGGCTGACTCCAACCCCTCTAACCTCTGCAGCAATACTGACCGCACTCATACATCTATTTTTTAAAAGACTAACTCTTGATATGACACAGATCATGTGCACTCAGCTTCTTTGGTCATCCATAACGAGGCCTGTTCTGAGTGGAACTTGTCTTGTTAAACTGCTCCTAACTGCTCCAATTTGTTTCATTAATTTATTTTTAGGGTTCTGATGGCCTAACATTTTTTTAAAAAAAACTTATACTAACTTCACCTCTAATGGAGTGCTTCCACTGTCCTCCTCCCTCACCCGTCTTTTATTTACTTCTGAGTCGAACGTCATCAGTGCTGCAGCTGCTGATTGGCGAGCCACTGCCTTACATCACCACCCGAAAGTGAATGCTCCAAATACATGATCGCTGCAGTGGTGAAGTCCCATTCATAAGTAAACAGAAGACCGGCAAAGAGGAAGGAAAGTGCCAGCAATGTATCTGAGGCGAGAGGGGAGGTGAATATAATTTTTCTTTCTGAGGTCACCGGAACCCTAAAAATCAGGTAATAAAATAAAGTGGACAACAAACCCTTAAGGGCGCGTCCCCACTGCACAGGACAAATACCGGTATTTGTCCTGTTTTGCGGCCCTCCCCACGGCCGCGGGGGGAGGGTGCGGCTTTTCTCCGCGATGAGCGGAGAAAAGACCACCCCGCCACAATGACAAGCACACATTCTGTCCGGAAACCGGACGGAAGATTGTGCATGTTCAAAAAACGCCCAACAGAAAACCCGTGCAGTGGGGACTGCTGCACGGGTTTTCCATAGAGCATCACTGTGCTCGTTTTTGGCCGGTTTCTCAGGCGGTCTGAAAAACCACAAACCGGCTGAAAAAACGTCCGAAAACCGGTGCTGTGGGGACATGCCCTAACACTACAGAGATGCTGTGATATAATCTAAAAAGGGCTGTGCACACAAGGCATCCCAGACATACTGATAAAGTATAACAGTATTGCAGGAAAGATTGTTTCAAAATTCTGCTTCAAAACTGTACAAATCTTATTATTTGCAGCTACAGGAAATGTTTGGAGTTGATTGCTGCTAAAGCGAGATCTACAGGTTATTAAATTCAAGGGTTCAGTTTCTTTTCTGTCTGCACTGTGGATGTTTACTCATTGTGGTCAATAAAAGGCAGGAACAGCACAGCTATGTGTTGTTAGTTAAGTTAGATTGTATTTATCTCTAATCATGACTTAGGTAATAATCAGATCACACATTATTTGTAATTAATGCAGAAATTAAAGTAATTCTAAAAGGTTCACTTATCATACTTGTTACACACTTTATACAACTGTATAACACAAGATCCAGTTCCGCAGAAACATAATGTGCCCAATACTCCCAAAGGAACAGCACATGTCATTTTTCACACATATCAAATAAAAATGCAGTCCATTATAGGAGCTCAACTAAACCCGACTTCTCAGTCCTGCAAAAAAAATACAGAAACATGTTCAATGCTTTACACAGGAGGGCTCAAAGCACATCACAACAATATGGGACATTATATAAAAATACAGGTACACAGCCATACTCACAGCCCTATGGCTGGATAATGAACTATCCCCAGTAGGAGGCAATATAAGCCCCTGTGCTAACTGGGAGAAGTTTAACCATTGCAGATAACCAATGAGCAGTTGCTCACACACCCATCCACAAGGGAGGCAACTGCCTAGTAAAAAACTGCACATTGGATAAGCACCAGTTCACACCAGTATGTAGAAAAGCCACAACACAACAGAAGAAAGTCTGCATAAATGCATAACTGTTAGCGGTTTTGCCACAATCTCATTTCATACCTCCTGTATCCAGCTCTTCAGTTCTGTGTGCTCAGAAGGAGGCGTGTGTGATTTGTTTGAATTGCATATCATGTGACCCAGCAGGATGACATCACCAGGCCTTTCCTCTCTGTAGTCAAAGAAAGGTCTATTTATATAAAGCATTGTGAGTAGCTGAGAGGTAAAGTTTTTGCCTCCAGGCACAAGGGTCCTAGGTTCAAATCCCTGCAGGAACCAAACTTGTGGATTTTTTTCCTCTTTATCAATGCACAGACCTGATTAAGGTTTCTTTTTTTATTTATTTGCACTGTTTGACTAATTACTAAGGAGTACAGAGGACAGGAGTCGAGTGACAGCACCTGGGGTTTGATCACTCAGTAGCTGCCTGAGAGGAGAGGTGATGTCTGAGCATGTGTGACCAGGACTGAGGAGCTCACAGCCCTGGTCGTATCTCCTGGAGATGAGCTGTAAACAATGGATCACTAAAGGAGCGCTAAAACAAAAACGGATCAGAATTTTTAATAATAATGAATGGTGAAAATGTTTATTTCATTTGCAAGCTTCCCACGTCAGTTTTACTTCGTGACAAAACCCCTTTAATGAACAACAGCTCACACACCTGATATCCCACACCCCACAAAACAATGTCAGAAGATATGTGGCCCCACCATAGAAGCTGAGTTTTCCTCTTATAATAAATTTTATGTAAAATACTAACGTTTGCAGAGACGGAGCCCATGTTGTTGTTACGACCCAAGATACTGTTAAAAAAGCTCTGCGTCTTGTGGTGGATCCAAGGGGTTTTCTCTCTTAAATATTTTCTCCTTTGCCATCAGCTGATTGAGGAAGGAGGATCACCCTGCCGAGAACAATTGACCAGTGGTCTATACTCATTTTCCCTATAGAAATCCTGAAGGGAAAACACAGCAAAACAGTCTGTCAATAGTCAATCAATAGAGCTCTATGCACAGACTTTAGATGAACATCTTATTAGTATACGCATAGCACAGAGGTTCTGACATCGAGGCCTCATCTCTTGTGATACTGTATAGCTTGGTGATAACAGATGAAATCAATGTGGAACTCCATGCACTTTCTTATCAGATAAGATGCATTTTGCATAAGATGTTCATGTTTGGCTTAGCTAAAAGTTATTGCTTTTAAAGGAGAAGGAAAAGTCTCTTCTGGACACCCCAGACTGCACTGGAAAGGGCCACATCCTCCACTCACTCTTGGGAAGAAAGAGATAAAGTACTAGGTGATTGCTGGTAGCTAGTGTTGCACTGCGGATTCGGTTCAGGACGATTTGGCGCTAACCATATTTTGCCGCGGATTGTGGGAAAATTGAGCAACCAATCGGCCGCATGCCAGTCAGACAGGTATCAATATTTGAATGATACAATTTTTCCTGTCTGACTGCCAGGTTGTCGACTGGTTGTGCCAATTTTCCCATGATCTCTGGCAAAATCTGAGCTGAGCCGAACCAACTCAAATCTAAAGTGCCACACTAGCCACTAGCAACCACCTACTGCTTTATCTTGCTACAGGATCTGTTCCAGTGCAGTGGCTTATGGGGAATTCAGCACCTTTTCCTTCTCCAAATCACAGGGGCAGCACATTGACTCATTTGTTAGCCTTGCAGCACTAGGGTCCTGGGTTCAATATCTGCAAGGATTTTGTATGTTCTCTCCTTGTTTACATGGCTTTCTTTGGGGTACTCTGGTTTCCTCCCAGCATCAAAAAAACATACAAATAGGTAAAATCTAGAATTCAGATTGTGAGTCCCAGTAGAGACAGGGACCAATGCGAATGATGATAATCTTTGTACAGCGCCGTGGAATATGACAGCACTATATAAATGAAAAAAATACTGCAATTTTTGGGGCATATTCACAGCTCAATGGCTGGACTAGACTGAACCCAGTAGTAGACATCTCTGGCCTATATGCTAACTCACAGGTGTCAAACTGCCGGCCCTCCAGCTGTTGGGAAACTACAACTCCCATAATGTATTTATATAATCTATAACAGTGGGCATGATGGGAGTTGTAGTTTCCCAACAGCTGGAGGGCCGGCAGTTTGACACCTGTGCTAACTAATACCTCATGTTTAAAAAAAAATAAAAATTTCCAGTATGTCATATTTTTTATCTGCCCAACAGTGCTGGGGAGCGGAGAGTGTCTGTGTTTTGTGTTGGACACCCAGAAGGTGCTGGGCAGACCGCCTAATCTAGTAGTATGGGAGTCTCTAATAGGTTGTAAGCCAGCATGTTGTACCACACGTATCTGTATTTATGGCACCCTTCTGTATCACCTTATTTATATGCAAATGTAGTACCAGCAACCACCCCCTTCATGCATTAAGAGTGTGTGAGTGGTTGTTTTATTGGTATTTTTGCATTTGTGCAATCTCCCCATGCATTATACTGCGGCTTTTCTGCATGCTGCTGTGAACAGGTTTTAAACGAATGTGCAGTTTTTTATAATCCAATTGCTCCCCTAGCTGTGGGGTATGTAAGCTGCTTCTCAGCAATTAGCTGCACCTGTTAATTTTTCCCAGGTAGCATATAGGCCACAGATGTCTGCTACTGGGTTCAGTCTAGTCTAGCCATGGAGCTGTGAATATGCCCCAAAAATTGCAGTGTTTTTTTGAGTAAGTAATGTCCCATTTTTTATATGTGTTTTTTCTGCACTATATAAATGAATAAAATAAATACTGCTCACAATAGGAAATCTTGTAGAAAATGAGCAGGGTCAAGACAACTCAGAAATATACAGCGCCAAAGGGTCAAGCAGATATATGCTCATACCCCTTGGCTAGAGCCAAAAATGGTATAGATGAACCATACACAGTACATGAGTACACAAACCATGTGGTCAGAAACTTGCCCTGGGTGGTAAACGTTGGTGTTTGGAAGATGCATGTGCAGCTTGGCATCCAAGCTGGCCTTGCCACTAAGGGAGTACCATGGCGAGACCTGCTGAGATAGGGGTCATCAATGACGTGCAGCAAGACAATTTTATTGCAGTACTTAACTTTATCATTCATCAATCCTTTGGTCTGCCATAAAATGGTCTGTCTCATAATGAGAACCTTGAACCATTGTGCCAAAGCCATTGTGTTTCACACTTTTATACAAGACACTGGCAATCTTGTCAAGCTCTTCTCAGTTATCACTGTCGTGAATGATTCATTCACATTAGCATATTAATGAATGCTGCCATTTAATTATTAACAATATGGCACTAACTCAATAATAACTCTGCCCCAGAATGAGGGCTTCAAAAATGTTTCAAAAATTTTGATTGTTTTGGGGTCATATAACCAGGTTGTATCAGGCTGTACCCGTAGACTGTCCTCCTTGGTGCCATGCCGTGAGGAGGACTGTATAGATGTCAGAGTGGGTATCAAGGGAGCGTCCTTCTCTTACATTACCAGTGTAATCAACATAGATTGATATAGGAGAAATAGAAGAAGGCACTCCAGTGTGAAATATAAATTTTTGTGTGGATTTTCTCAAGTGCTCTCTCCATTTTTAGTTTGGGTCCGGTCCCATTTCCCAATTACTATTTTTAAAATTTTATTTTAAAATTTGGGCCAAAATTTCAAAAAAAGCTGTACAGAAACTGTACATTTGTAAAATCCTGTTCCCTAGCATCGGGTTTAACCCCAAAACTCCCACATAATAAATGCTAATGACACGGATAAAGTGATACAATTATACAGTACACCTCATTATTATGGAGGACTTCAATAGTGGCCACAATTACTTGAATTTAGCTTTATGTTCTATATATCTCGGCAGGTTTCAGACATAGTAAATGAGCCTACCTACTTCTTTAAAAAGGACAGTGGAGTTTGCTGGCATTGTCCGCTGAGTCTGTTACCTGCCTCCATTGTTTGCCTGTAGTCGTACAGCTTCTGACACTGAGCTATGATTTTCACAGCAAGTGTTTGTGCTCCTGGTGTAATAAATTATATATCCTTGACTAATGTGTAGGGAGGGAAGCTCTGTGTGAGATACTCCATGCAGTGCCATGTAATAATCTAAGGCATAGCAGCGACTTAGTGAGGTCATATAAGAAAGTAAGGCCTTGTTCTTTTGTATCTGGTCCATTCACGACAAAGCTAGAAACTAAGCTGAATTAAATGCTTTGATAAAGTAATGAATATAGATATTCACATCTTAAAGAATACAAAAGAAATTTCGAATTATGTAAAAACTCATCATAGACATTTAGCTAAATTTCCCCGATCGACTTATCTGCCGCCCGGGACTTTTTCTTGTCCCTTATTCTTTTTGTCCACAGGGGACAGAGAGTTTTTTTAAAAGTGTTTATTTTTCATTTTGAATTTGTTGGGGAATAGCTACAGTAGCTTTGGCTGATTGGATATTATAACAGAGCGTTCACTTATTGTGCTATCATTGGGGGAGGTTTTGGGTGACACCAGACTATCTGAAGATCCTCTAGTGGGCCCATGGCCTGACACAGTGAAGAAAGGTCATGTAGGAGACAAAAACTCACAGAAAAAAGAAAAAGATCAACTGGGGATTGCACATAAACAAAAAATCACAGAAAATTTATATCCAAAATCCACTCTAAAATATAAAATATAATAATTGTCAATTAAAAATACAATACCACTTTCATTAACTGAGAAATTTAAAACCAAACCAGGGGGTTGTAAGAACTATTCCCTGAAGACAATAAATCAATTGGGCCCACAACTATTTTCACTACATGTGGACCAAAAAATCAAAGACCACCAATAATGACCTTCCTGGCACCTATTATTGTCCTGCACGACAAGCAGGGACATTGCCCCAAAAGGGGCAGCCCCACCTCCAGATGATTTCCCGTTTAGTCCAAACCATGTAACCCACAAATGTGTACCATCCCCTTTCTTACAAATGTAAAAACTCCAATCAAAATACAGTAGTGCAAAATTTCAAAAATGAAAAAAAGTGAAAAAATTGATTTTAGTAAAAATTTTACTTCCTTTATACATAATTTGCATCCGAGGTTTCCCCCTTTTCACATCCAAGGGTTCATCGGGGATTAACTCAGGAAAACCCCCAAAAAGGGGCACTACACCATGGTCAGGTTATCGATATAGTAAAAAAAATTTTTCGGGGGACAAACCCATTTGAAGTAGACTTTGAACTAGTCACTGTGGTCTATGTCTTATAGGTCAATATAGAAATAGCCCATTAGATCTTATTAAAGGGGTTGTCAAGTGCAGTAAAATTAATATAAATGTGCCCAGGCTGGGGAAAAATAGAAAAAGAAATAGAAATAAAAGTGGCCTCCCTGTCCTGCACTGCTGCCCCTCCGAAACACCCGGGTCATCCACTCCTCTGCACATCTGGGCCTGTCTGACACAAAGAAGAGGCTTGTGCTCCATTGAGAATGAATGGACTATGAGCATGTCTTGTGTATTAGGATAAGAACTCGGACATTCCAAGGTGCAGATCCCCGGGAGCAAGAGCAGAGCAGGACACGGAAGCGGGTATACCTTTTCTTTCCATTTTTCTCTGGCCTGGCTCCATTTGTAGATAATTGTATGGGTATTGGCAATCCCTTTAATGATATATTCTTTGTGTATATTGATAAAAAATGTTGCAATACAATATAAAGATCTGCACATGTTTTATATACTATAGATGAAATAATTTCCTTTTGGCGACCCGAGGATATTTGTCATAAATGTTTGAAAGGGTATAAAGCAAAGCTGCAAAACTTAAGCTGTACATGTATTATATTGATGGCCATTTACAGTGATGGCCAAAAGTATTGGCACCCCTGCATTCTGTCAGAAAATACTCAGTTTTTTCCCTGAAAATGATTGCAATCACAAATTTTTGGAAAATTAAATATTCATTTATTTGCTTGCAATGAAAAAACACAAAACAGAATAACAAAAATAAAATCATTGATCTTTTCACCAAAATTTCAAAATGGGCCCGTATAAAAGTTTGGCCCCCTCAGCCTAATACTTGGTAGCAAAACCTTTAGCCAAAAAACTGCAAAACTGCTTCCGGAAACCACAATGAGTTTCTTACAATGCTCTGCGGGAAAAGTTTAGACCATTCTTTTTGGAAAAACTGCCCAGGCCCCTGGATGTGAAGGGTCCCCTTCTCCAAACTGCCATTTTAGATCTCCCCACGGGTGTTCTAGGGGATTCAGGTCTGGACTTTGCGCCACTTTAGAAGTCCCAGTGCTTTCTCTCAAACCATTTTCTAGTGCTTTTTGAAGTGTGTTTTGGGTCATTGTCGCGGGAAAAGCCCCAGCCTCGGGGGAGACCCACTTTCTTAATGGGCCCTAATTATGCGAAAAAATTTTTTGGGTAGTCTTCAACTTCATAATCCCCATGAACACGGTCAAGCATCCAGTCCCCGAGACAAAGCAACCCCAAAACATCGGGGAAACCTCCGCCATGTTTGATTGTAAAACCCGTGTTCTTTTCTTTGAATGCCTCTTTTTTTTCCTGTAAACTCAAATTTGATCCCTTTTTCCCAAAAGCTCTATTTTTCTCATTTTGACCAGAGAACATTTTTCCCCCCCCCCAAACTTTTAGGCTTTTCAGGAAAAATTTTTTTGGGAAATTAGCCTGGTTTTTTTATGTCTAAAGGTAAGAAGGGGGGTTTTTGGGTTCCCTACCATCAGTCCCTTTTCATTCAGACGGATAGTGGGGTTGACACTTTTGTCCCCTCGAATGGGGGAGCTTAAAATTGTTTGGATGTTGTCGGGTTCTTTATCCCCTCCGCAAAAATTTGTTTTAAAAATTCTCTCAATTTTTTTTTTTCCGTCACTCTAGGGGGGTTTACCCACGGGCCCATGGGCTTTCATCTAGGGAGGTCAGCCACAGTGCCAGGGGCTTTAAACTTTTTGATGACACTGCGCACGGTAGACACGGAACTTCGATCTTTGGAGATGGATTGTAGTTTGAGATTGCTCATGTTTCCCTCAAAATTTTGGTTTTCCAAGCCTCAGACAGTTTTTGGTTTTCTTTCTTTTCCCCATGCCAATGTGGTCCACAAAAGGACACAACAGAGGTTGATCAATTTTAATCCAGTCATGGCTGCAAGTGTGATTTAGTTATTTCAAACCTGTTAGGTGCCCCAAAGAAATTACAGGTGCTGTTAATTACAAAATTAGAGAAGCATCACATGATTTTTTAAACAGTGCCAATCTTTTGTCCACCCCCTTTTTTATGTTTGGGGGGAATTATTCCAATTTTGGGTTTAGACAAATTTTTTTGGGTTTTCCATTGAAGAAAATTAAATGAAGATATCCACGAATTTGTGATTTCAATCATTTTCAAAGAAACTAGTTTCTATCTGAAGAATTGCAGAGGTGCCAAAAACTTTTGCCCCCATGTATCTGAAGCCCTTTTTGAGCATGGCTCGCATCCGTACCCAAAAGTATGCCCATGACACCCAACCTTACATTTCCAGCCCAGATGTTAACTGATGTCTCTGCTCTTCCGGATTCCAGACATCTATCGTTCATATTTCCCTTTTTCTCCTTCGTCTCCCTAATAATACTCAAGGAAGTCTGAATTTTTATTTTTTCCCCCAATTTTACTTAAAAACCCCCACCTATTTCTCTAGCCCAGTCAAGGCCTACACTCTCGCCGGGCCCACAAATCCATTGCTTTGGGTTTAAACTTTGATTTTGCTGTCTTTCAACCACCCTACAAATCCCACCTCTGCCTGTCGCCCCACCTAAAAATTCCCAAAAACAAACCCTTCTTTAACTTCAAGACTACAAAAATGCTCGTCCATGCCCTCGTCATCTCCTGCTTTAACTACGGCAACATCCTTCTCTGTGGCCCTCCTGTATAGCACTCTTGCTCCGCTCCAAACCATCCTCAACTCTGCTGCCCACCTTATCCACCTCTCTCCTCACTACTCATCTGCCTCTCCCCTCTGCTAATCCCTTCACTGTGTGAGTAATGTGTTTCTTGCCCTTTAAGGGTACTAAGGGTAATACGATTGTATTGTACGCGCAGGAGATAACTGACAGTCTATGGGGCCGACGGGCGTAATTGCAGCGTAATTGCGGGGCCCCGAATTACGCTGTGTGAACATAGCCTAAGAGGTTCTGTCTCCTTCCAGCCAGACAGGATTCTGCACAGAACCTTAATGGTTAATTTCCTGGGCCAATCCCTGGCTGGGGTGGGATTTTTATACTCACCTGCTTCTTTGCCTGTGATTTCCTTTTGTATCCTGGCTTCTGTCTCTTTGCTGTTCGTTTGGTTTCCCCTGGTTTTGGACTCAGTTATTATCTGACAGTCTTTGTGCTGGCTCTATACGCTGATTCCGGTTTGACCTTGGCCACTGACTCTGCTACCTTTCTGTTTTCTGTTGTGTCTGTACCTGTTTCTCATCCATCTGTTTGGCCCCTTGCCTGACTAGGGCTTGTCGGAAGGCATAGTGCCAGCGCCCTTTTCGGAGAGGTCCTCTGCTTAGGGAGGGGGAAACCCCCCCGGAAGATAGGGTGTCCCTGACACACTGCAATTAGGTTCAAGTTACCAACCTACAAGGCTCTTCATAACCTCTCCCCTCCATACATCTCTGCCTTAATCTGCAGATACTTCTCCTCATGCAATCTCCGCTCCTCACAGGACATTCTTCTGTGCATTCCGGTGGCAGCTCCTCACACAACCGTCTGCAAGATTTCTCCAGTTCCTCCCCCAGATTCTGAAGCTTATTACCCCAACACATCAGACTTTCCTCCACTTTCTCTAGCCTCAAAAGCAACCTGAAGACCCATCTCTTCAGGAGCCTATAACCTACACTATCCCTAAAATAAATAATAACCATGTCTCCTCAGCTGGTACAAGCCTGGTGTTAGAATCGCTTCAAGGGGTTACTCTAACCAAACCTTGGACACTGTATTATACCTTGTTATTATGTCTTATTATTATTACTACTATGCCTGTATTATATATGAACCGATTTATATTACACTCTATGTAAAATCGGTGCTGAACGATGCTGATTTTACTGGCGTATTTGTGGTACGTGATGTATGTGCTGACAATGAATATACCAGTCAATTCTTTGCGATGTTTTACACGCCAACCATTAACAAGTAAAATAGTCAGAAAATCTACCTTGGACATTCAGTGTTGTTTCCTCGTTGGAATTTCAAACAAGGAAAAAAAACTTGTTTCGGCGCTCATACTTTCATCAACAAAAATCCATTGTGTGAACGTACCCTAACACTTTGTATCAGTTTTGCCTAGGGTGTTATCTTTTATCAATCAAATCTATTAAAGAAATTGGGAAAAGAACAAACCATGTGTTTCCCATTCTATTTTAAGCAAGTAAAACACTTCCTACATAGAATGCCTTAGAACAAAATATTGATGGTCTGTCCCAGGGAAACACTATCCACATTATAGACTTGATAAACCTATTTAATTCCAACAATAGACTGTAGCAAAAAAGGATTAGTAGTTGCTAAAATATCCCTTTAAGGTCTATTGCTGAAACAGTGATGATCCTTAAATTTATGATATATCAGACACAGCATATTCAACAACAACCGGCTCTTTTATTAACTCGGGTATTTTAAAACTAATACAATGTTCAAGAGTAGAACATTGGATGTTGCTGAATTATGAACTGAGCTTTAAACAAAAATTCTCCAGAAACTAGTCTTACATCAAGTTCTCTTAGGACAAGTCCCCATGGCACAGGTTTGCGGCCAGTTTTTCAGACGTTTGCGGTTTTGCAGACCGTCTGAAAAAAACCGGGCGCAAACGAGCACAATGGGCTCCTATGGAAAACCCGCGCAGCAGTCCCCACTGCACGGGTTTTCCGCCCAGCGGTTTTTCCGCCACCCGAGAAACATTCTACATGCACATTCTTCCGTCCGGTTTTCGAAAGAAATATGTGCAAGTGAAAGTAGGGGGGAGGGCTTTTCTCCGCTCATCGCCACAGCTGTGTGCAGGGCACATAAACCGGACAAATACTGGTCAGATAAGCTGATCGGTATTTGTCCTCTGTCGTGTAAACGGGCTCTAAGAAAAAGGTGAACTCATTTATGCTGCTCCAGTTTCAAGTGGACATTTCAGGTATGTTGGGTGACACAATAGTGATTGTTTTGTCCATGTTTAACAGACTAATGATACCGCTTCTTAGTTTTACGCATATGTAAAGCGCTTTTTAATTTTTAAACATTCCTTGACTCATTTTCATGGCCTCCTATTGGGTGAGCTGTTTAATAAAGCTAAGCATATGTAGGTGTTGATAGGTCAGACTCCCCCATTTTATCAGTCTTGATCATTTATATGAATTGTCATGCGCTTTACACTCTTTTAATAATTAATTTAGAAAACAAATCAGAAAATAGAAAACATCGCAGCTATTTAGAGCCATAATAGAGCACCTATAGATGCCCTCGGGGCCATCCTGTATCTCTGTATGCTTCTAAATGATTCCGTCCAGAAGCATTATTTCTTAATACTTTGCCATACAGAGGAATTGTGAAAAAAACACATGTAGTGCTTATGACTCCACGGCATGAAGTATGAACCTTTGTGTGGCCTTATACAAGCTCCTTGTAACTCCGTGTTGTTCTGATCCTCTGTTATTTCTCCTAGAAATGTATTACTGAATCTGTCAGCTGGGCGTTACCAGTCAAGTTTCTTTAAAAAGGGCGTGTCCTTCCATTTACTGACTGTCATCATTGGTTGGCAATATCAGACAGTGCAGGGACAAACCTCCAATCAGGGATATATTTCTAATGAGGGATATGAGAGGAACAACACAGTACAGAGTTATAAGAGAAGATGCTACCGAATTGTTATCTCAACGAGAATACACTTATGTACAAAACCAGACCTGTCAGGAAATATCACAAGGCCTCTTTAATATCATAGCCAACAGATAAGGGCTCGCTCGCACTTTACCTTGCATATACATTTGTCCCTCAACATACATTGGTTATCCTGGAACCAAAAAATATTGTCTGTTGAAACAATGACTATTTGGAAATCTGGTAATTGGTTCCGAAGCCCAAAAATGTCCCCCAGCATAATGCAAAATGAAGATTACAGAAAATTAAGAAGATAACTAATACAAGTAAAGCAATTCTTTACATACAGTGGAGAAAATAAGTATTTGATACACTGGCGATTATTAAAGTTTTTCCACCTACAAATAATTAAAGGGCCTGTCATTTTTATCATAGATACACTTCAACTGTGAGAGACAGAATCTGAAAGAAAAATCCAGAAAATCACATTGTATGATTTTCAGATAATAAATTTGCACTTTATTGCATGAAATAAGTATTTGATACTATAGAAAAACAGAACTTAATGTTTGGAACAGAAACCTTTGTTTGCACTTACATAGGCCAGACATCTCCTGTATATATATATATATATATATATACATATATATATATATATGTAATATATATATATATATTATATATAATATATACATATATACACTCACCGGCCACTTTATTGGGTACAACATGCTAGTAACGGGTTGGACCCCCTTTTGCCTTCAGAACTGCCTCAATTCTTCGTGGCATAGATTCCACAAGGTGTTGCAACAATGCTCAATTGGTACCAAGGGGCCAAAGAGTGCCAAGAAAATATTCCCCACACCATGACACCACCATCACCAGCTTGAACCATTGATACAAGGCAGGATGGATCCATGCTTTCATTTTGTTGACGCCAAATTCTGACCCTACCATCCGAATGTCGCAGCAGAAATCGAGACTCATCAGACCAGGCAACGTTTTTCCAATCTTCTACTGTCCAATTTCGATGAGCTTGGGCAAATTGGAGCCTCAGTTTCCTGTTCTTAGCTGAAAGGAGTGGCACCCGGTGTGGTCTTCTGCTGCTGTAGCCCATCTGCCTCAAAGTTCGCCGTACTGTGCGTTCAGAGATGCTCTTCTGCCTACCTTGGTTGTAACGGGTGGCTATTTGAGTCACTGTTGCCTTTCTATCAGCTCGAACCAGTCTGCCCATTCTCTTTGACCTCTGGCATCAACAAGGCATTTCCGCCCACAGGACTGCCGCTCACTGGATGTTTTTTCTTTTTCGGACCATTCTCTGTAAACCCTAGAGATGGTTGTGCGTGAAAATCCCAGGAGAGCAGCAGTTTCTGAAATACTCAGACCAGCCCTTCTGGCACCAACAACCATGCCACGTTCAAAGGCACTCAAATCACCTTTCTTCCCCATACTGATGCTCGGTTTGAACTGCAGGAGATTGTCTTGACCATGTCTACATGCCTAAATGCACTGAGTTGCCGCCATGTGATTGGCTGATTAGAAATTAAGTGTTAACAAGCAGTTGGACAGGTGTACCTAATAAAGTGGCCGGTGAGTGTATATATATATATGTAACAGCGGAGGTAGTGAATTCGCTGGACCACTGCAAGTGGTGGTAACGGCCACAACAGGGAGCGGAGTCTAAGTAGGTCCCGGCATATACCAGAGCCCGCCGCAAGGCAGGATGGGCTAGCTGCGGTGGAAGTCCTACCAGATCGCTACCCCTGACGCGACTTGCTTGCGGAGGCAGCTGAGGTGCAGTGAGGTACTAAATCGTAAGACGAAACTTGTAGCCAAGGTCAGGTGAACAGATCAGGGCAGGCGGTGTAGATTCGTGGTCGAGAAAGTGGCAAGAGTCAGAAACACGGATGAGACGTAAACGCACTGGGAACGGCTTTCTCTCAGGGCACGTGCCACTGAAGATCCAGCGGGGACATGCCAGAGGTGTTAACCTTATATAGGGTCACCGACCGGCAATCAACCAATTACCAGAACGCTGGGGGACGCGTGCACCGGCCAGCAGAAGACTTCGGGGAAGGAGGAGCGCAGCCGGGTAAGTAGGAGTGTACCGGGGACCGATTGCGCCTGCGGCCTGACTCTCGTCCCCGAAGCTAAGGCCACTCATAAAATATATACTGTCACATCTAAATGAAGAGAGTTTGGTGGCACGTGTGCAAGCAGCTGCAGTGTCTATCATGCAATGTCATGTTTTAGTAACTTGGAAAGTACCTACAGTATAATAATAATAATAATAATAATAATAATCTTTATTTCTATAGCGCCAACATATTCCGCAGCACTTTACAAATTCAAGGGTAAACATACAGTCATTACACATTAAAAGTACTTACAAATGAGACACAAGGTGTGAGGGCCCTGCTCGTGAGAGCTTACAATCTATTCGGGTGTATGGGTGAAACATACGGTAAGAAGTGCCAAGTTTACAATGGTCCGGCCATGTTTCATAAATAGGGGGTGGTTTACATGAAAAATGGATGAACCTGCCACCCAGACTGTACATCTATATACAGATAAGTGCCTGTGAGTGCCCAAGTGCAGGGAGTGACAGATGTGTGTGATAGCAGTTAGGGATCTTGGTAGGCCAGACCTAGAAGATGTATTTTCAGGGCCCTCTTAAAACTGTGATGGTTGTGAATGTGCCTGATCGCCCGCGGTAGCATATTCCAGAGAATTGGTGCCGCACGTGTGAAAACTTGTAGGCGGGCAGGGGAGGTTCGGATGATTGAGGAATGTAGTCTGATATCATCAGCAGAGCGGAGAGCAGGGGTAGGGCGGTAGACAGAGACTAGAGAGGAGATGTAGGGAGGAGCAGCACTGTGGAGAGCTTTATGGGTGAGAGTGCTGAGTTTATACTGTATCCTGTACTGGATGGGCAACCAGTGCAGTGACTGACACAGGGTAGAGGCATCAGTATAGCGGCTGGAGAGAAAGACAAGCCTGGCTGCTGCATTCAGGATCGATTGGAGATTGGAGAGTTTGCAGAGAGGGAGACCGATAAGCAAGGAGTTGCAGTAGTCAAGACGAGAAAGAATAAGAGCAGTAATGAGAGTTTGAGTCGTTTCCACAGTGAGAAATGGACGGATTTTGGAGATATTCTTGAGGTGCAGGTGACAGGAGCGGGCAAGGGATTGGACATATGGGGAGAAGGTCAGATCAGAATCAAATAAAACCCCTAGACCCTAGACCCTTTTCTAGAAATGGCACCACACTACGTTAATGAGATAAGCTGCAATACAATATGGGCAGCTTTGGGTCTGTTTCTGGAAAAAGCAGATACTTAGGGCGACATGTCAGATTTGGGCTTCATCAATTGATTGGTGTATTTAGTGCCAAAAAACTGTGGTAACCCTATTCTATATATGTATGAACAGTCGTACACCAAAACTAGGAGCAGGTTGTGCCAGGCATGACACATTTGAATGTGCCTAAGTTATGCGCCTAAAATATGCTAGCGATGCGTCTAAGATATACTATGCGACTAAGATATGCTATGCTATGCAAGGTATACCACACGCCAGATTTATGACAGGTTCATACATTCGGACGCACTATACACTCATTTAATGTGCCTGAAAACTGGCGTGGCGTCGCCTCTTTTCTGACATTTTGTCCTTAGTCCTTTAAGCAGCTAATGTAATACTTTTATGTTTTAATTAATGTAGTTGGGGTATTATCTGGAGCACCAAAGTGATGTTTTTCCAGATATTAAGTTGTATAGTTCAGTGATTTTAGTAACCAGGATATAAAGAGAATACTTTCTACTGAAAATCACTGTGTGCTGTATAAGGACACACAAAATCCATTTTGTTTGTGCTGCTAAATACTAAATCTGTCTCAAAAGATTTAGATGAATACAAAATCCTAATGCAGCTATACAAATATGAATAAATAAATGAAAGATTAGTAGTCACGGTATTTTTGCTAATGGTTTAGAAATTGTGGAAGAAAACCCTGCAGAATTTCTGTGTAGACTCCAGAGTATTCTTAATAATCGTTTAATTGACAACACACTAAATTTGAGTTAAGGTGCTTTCACATGGAGCGTTTTTTGGTACGTTTTTGGATGCGATTTTTGAGCAGAAATGTACAGCATCAATATACAGCACAAAAACACATCAAAAAATGCACCAAAAAGCGCTCCGTGTGAAAGCACCATTATACAATTAAGACTGTAGCATTTAGGTCACTCTCTCATAAAGCAATGCTATGGCATGTCTAGGTAACAGAGGACCACTGAAGGATTACTACCTCTAAGACGATAAGCAACATACAACGTGGGCATAAAACATAAATTATTTATCAAGCCTATGGGACATACAGTGGAAAATATAAGTATTTGACACACTGGCGATTTTGCAAGTTTTCCCACCTACAAAGAATGTAGAGGTCTGAAATTTTTATCACAGGTACACTTCAACTCTGAGAGATAGAATCTAAACAAAATCCACAAAATCACATTGTATGATTTTTAAATAATTAATTTGCATTTCATTGAATGAAATAAGTATTTGATCACCGACCAACCAGCATGAATTCTGTCTCTCACAGAACTGTTAGGGCGCGACTCCACGGCACAGGACAAATACCGGTCGGTTTGCCGTCCGGTATTTGTCCTGTTTTGCGCCTGTCCCCACGGCCGCGGGTGGGGGGAAAGGGAGGGAGCCGCTTTTCTCCGCGATGAGCGGAGAACAGCCCTCCCATTGAGCAGCACAGATTCCATCCGAAAACCGCACGGAAGATGGTGCTTGCTCAATGTTTTTTGAGTGGAGATGAGAGTTTTGGAGATGAGAGTCGGAACTTGCTGCTCAAGTTTTATAAATAAAATGGAAAGACCATCGTACAAAGAGAATACTTTTCATCTATTGTATCACTTTATTCCTTCATAAATTAGAAGCTCTTGCAAGCAGGGCCCTAATAAGTTTTGAAAAAGAATCTTAGATTATTAGCATCATATACAGTAGAGCTGGGTAGGATGGTAAAGAGAAATGAAGAAGGAAATATAGGGTGGTGCAACATTTTGGAGAGTTTTGTGGACAAGAGTGATAAGTTTAATTTGTATTCTGTTGCAAAAGGGCAACCAATGCAGTGATTGCCACAGGGTAGAGGCAGCGGTCCTAATATCCCTTCAAAGAATAGTTAAAGGGTTATTCCCATTTCCTAATACTCCTTCCTGGCTATAGAGAATGAAAAGTGGCCATGCTTGCATAGCTCTCTCCGTGCATTTATATGAAAGTTCTGAAAACAACCCCAAACACACGTGCCCTCGGCTGTATTGAGAACAGAAAAGAGAACAAAGAGACAGGCAAGCATATCCGGTCCGGTATATGTAACAGATACACATATCCCTCAAGACACCCTTACTTTACATTCCTCCTGAACAACACATCAAAATAAAGCAGCAGAACACTTATATAAATGAATGTGCCATTAAATAACCCCAGTCTGATAATTAGATAATACAGCATATCAAAAAGTAATTACCAAGATCATTATTATTGATGGATTGTTGTAATGTTCTCTATTTTACCTGTGAACATAAAATTGTATATTTTGTATTATTCAAAAAACATTTTGAATAAAAATACAATTCATAAGAAAAATAAAGGAAATAACAAAAGGGGTAAGAGAGGTAGAAAGAAACTGTACAGAGAATCTGAGAGTACAATAATAATATGGACTAAGATGGTGCTTGCTTGCCCAGCGCATGTCTCGCTCTCGCTTCTTTTAGGGTCATATGAATGCCCCTTTAATTAGTTTGTTTCTTTGTACATGTACCCTCTGTATTGTAAAGTGCTGCAGAATATGTTAGTGCTATATTGTTAAAGATTATTATTACCAATACAGATACTGGTATTCGGGTTGTGCAGATGAAGGACTATATGGTTCATGGTTATTCCTGGGTCTAATCTGCATTTAGCTTTCCCTTGTTCTATTCCGTTTGTAATGAGAAAAACGAAAAAGAACAGTTGCCCATTGATTTCCGTTAGATTCTTAGGCTTCGGTTTGCTTCAGTTTGGCTTTATGCTGTCAAATTTCAGTCTTTTTGACAGTAAAAGTAGTGCAGCATAGCAGTATACTGCGCTACTATTGCCATGAAACAGAAAAATGAAAATCTGATGGAAAGGACCCTTAGGCTATATCTACATCATATGTTAAAATGCCATCTGAAATCCGCACTGGACCGCGTTTTTTGTTGCAGATTTGCACTAAAAACCACAGTAATTTTTCGGAATTGTCATTAGACCCATACATTGAATGTAAAGGAATATGACGGTTGTCCGGCAGAATATGTGACATATTTTAAAATGTGACGGAATGTGGCGGATTTCAAAACCACTTGGAAAAAATCCATGCTGTGAAGTCTACAGCACAAATTTTCTATTGCTGTCTAAAGGGCTCAGATTACAGCCGAAAATCTGACCAAAACCCGTGCTGTCTAGACAGAGCCTTAGGACAACAGGTATGAAATTTGGCGTCGACACACCAGTTCTAAATGGATATAGAGGAGTGTAGAACGCGACGGTTTGTGTCAACCTGTCTTATGTGGGTTCTTAAATCTGGCGTGCGCTGTGCCTTGCCTAGGAGAGCTTCTCTTTGGTGGATATATTTGGCACGTTCATAAGTGCCGTGCCTGGCGAAAGTTTTGGCGTACGACTGTTCATACATGTATAGAACAGCTACGACAGTTTTTTGCCGCAAGATACGACAAAAAAATTGGCACTGGCCCTTTCATACATGTGGCCCTTATTTTGTTTTGTTTCTTTTTTTACATAAAACTCAATGGAAAAGGGATACAAACAGATGGGTATCCATCTCCATCCGCTTTTATATCTGTTAAATGGATTCGTCAAGTTTCAGACATTTATAAAAGGAATGGATCTGATGCAAGCGGAAACAAAAGTGTCTGTTTTTTGACAGATCCCTGCAACAGATCAGTTAAAAAGACATTCCACTTGCATCAGCTAATGTCTGTTTTTTGGCTATAGATCCGTTCTATCCATTGTGAATGGAAAGCCAAACGCAGATGTGAACCATAAAGGAATAAAGCTTTCTGGGAAATTTCTCCTCGAGGATTACACAGGTTTATACCTTGCTGTGTGGAGGGAACTTGCACATTGTGTTACTGCTTCTTTGTGCTACTTTGTGGCTGCTGCTAAATCACTTGTGTAAGCCTGGCCCTCCTCTGATCTTTTCTGCTGCAGAAGAGGATCAGTGTCACAAATGTCTCCCACTTTGCTGTGATCAATGACAATGTTGTCTGGCTCAATAATGTTGACCCAGTTAAGAGGTGACGGCAGGTTTTGAAGCATTTTGTTGCTTGAGTAGGAGCAATAGACTGGGATGTAAGTCATTGATAGGTAAAGCCAGGAAGGGCGAGGAGTGACTGTAAGCATCATGGACTATACAGTTCATAGAGAGTCTTGAGGAACTTCCAAGATCTAGTAATATAATGGTACTCTATGCTATGACTGGTTCTTTCAGTCATAATAAATAGACGAGAGTTATCTGAATCAGCATATATTGCCCTCTTAGCTAATCGGAATGCCTTGGATGAAGTGTGTAATTCCTTTATTACATCAGACTTGCAGTAAAATGTTATTACATTATATAAATTATAACCCACAATGGACAGGCGATAGACAGAAAAATGATGCATGCTGTTCCGTGCTGGTGCATGATTTATTGGAGATTATTTACAAATTGCAAGCATGCAAAAAGAAAAAAAGCCATTCACTTCTAGCTGTCCACCAAGCGATAGGAATCCGCTGACTAAGACGATTGTATTGTAGAGTGAATATTAGATTGTAATACACTGTAATTTTCTGATTGTGGCCAAAGTGATGTGGCCAGGACTGCCCATTGCTGCAGGAAGAACCTGTCTAGGAAGTACTTAGCATACCTTTGTATTGAACCAAAAATCCAAGATTTTACGGGACTAGCCATAGTTAATGGAATATTCCAGATTAAACTGATATCCTGGGCCACATGTATGAAAACTATTTAGGTCTAAAACTCACTTTGTTTCCCTTAGGTTACTATGGGCAAAAAAGTGTGTTTTAGACCTATGCAGTTTTCATACATGTGGCCCCCTGTATTATATGTGATCCAGGGCCTGGGGTGGACAATGCGTGAAAGAGATTCAAAGAACACCAAAGAGATTCTCTGTGTCATGCACCTTCCCTAAGGCACTACATTTACATGGAGCATTTGGTTTGTCCAGAGTGTTCCTTTAACTCTGATTTGTAGTTATAGTCATGAGCAGTCTGCATTCTGTCAGTACTGATATAGGCCATTGTAAATGCTCATATATACAGTATGACATCCCAAGTTCTATAGTGTACTGTAATGCACTGTACCCATCTGGAACAGCGCTTTTGTAAACTGAATTCAAATAAATATAACATTTCAACATAGGAAAAGTTTCCTATAATGTCGATTAACCAAATATTCATTTATTACATGAGACAATACTTTGCAACACAATCTTTTTTTTTTTTTTTTTTTCAAAACTTAGGACCACATGTATGAAAACTGTCTTGGTCTAAGGCTATGTTCACACGATGTACTGTGGAGTGTACAGTACGTGCCACAGTACATTGTGTGTTTCTGGAGCTCGCGCTGACCAGCACGGGGGAGGGAGAGGTGGCAGCCCGCTGGCCCCATAGACATGCATTACTCGCGGCACGTAATTGCCACAAGTAATTGACATGTCAATTCTCTCCCCGCACGTACAATATGATTGTATTGTACGAGCGGGGAGAGGAGACGCAATCCATAGTTCTCTATGAGAGCTATGTAGTACCGTAATTTTGGGGCGAATTTCCCCGCGTATTAAGCGCAGTACACTGCAAAATACGCGGCGCAATATGCCCCATAATAAGCCGTGTGAACATACCCTAAGACTTTCTTTGTTGCCCATAGTGACCAATCAGAGCTCCCCTTTCATTTCTTATGGTGCTCTGAAAAATGAACGGGGAGCTCTGACTGGTTGCTATGGGCAACAAAGACAGTCTTACACCTAGACAGTTTTCATACATATCTTCTGTAGTGCTCAGAATTATCTGGGTAATGTAATTCACCATAGCTATCAATGTCAAAGGGACCCAATTTACAAGTGACATTTACAAACCCAATTCTGGCTCTTTATACGCATGTTTATCCCTTCCTTTCTATCTATTCAGTCGTGTCCGACCCTTGGATACTGTGTAGGCCGGTTGTCGCCATGCTTCCCTGTTTTCCATAGCTTCTCTCAATTGCTTGATGTTCATTTCAGTGTCATTCGTGGTGGTCTCCAAACAGCAGGCTTTTGCTGTCTCCCCTGTTTCCTTTTGCGATTTCCCATCCCGAGTAGCATCTTTTTTTCTAGTGAATCCACCCTCATGCCCAAAATAGATCAGTTTCCGCCTAGTGATCTTGTCTGTCTGGGGCAATTCTGGGTTTATGCAATGAAGAACATCTTTTTCGGTGATCCTAGATGTTCATTGGGTGATAGCAGTCTTTTCTAGCACCACAGATCAAAAACTTCACTTTCTCCTGTTTGCTTTTGTAAGCATCCATGTCCCACAGTCATATGTGGCGGCTGGGAACACAATGGCAGCGATCAGTATTTTTGTCTGATGGAGACTGAAACCTCCTTGCAGCTCCATATTTGCTTACGCTTACTTATCCATACAATTATATGTAATATCATATATAAACTATAGGTGGTGAACTTGGTTTGTCCGAATGTTCTTATATTTACTTTGTGTGAAGGTACCAGTAAGGCTGAGGCTATACTGTAGTAAATTGAGGTAACTTACTGGGTTGTAAGTCATTAATTGTTCAACCTCCAATACTAATTTAAAGCAATTTAGCATGACTTTATAGGAATCATTACACTGAGTGCCACAGCATCCTTATGATGGTGAAAGACGTAGGGCCGCTATAATAGTCATAATGAAAAACATAAGGACTGCTGTCACTGGTAAAAGAATATAACACTGTGACTATGGTTAAAAATCCAAAACAAGGGAGGATGGCAAGATACCAAGCTCAAGCACAACGCACACTTCAACTGTAACAACACTCTATCTCTAACACTGGAAGCATGCCGAAAACTTGTGTGAGCTCACATAACCAATTTGGTTATTTCAATAATGTACACAAAAACCGTACAGTCCAACATAAAAACCAATAACAGAACTGACAAATGGTATACAGGTAGAGTGGTATGTCCACCATATACCATAATAAAATATGGACCAATAGTTCCCACACTTAAAGTGGTTGTCCACTGAAAAAACATCACATATGATTGGGGCCCGAGTGAGCAAATAGGAAAAAATCCTGATACTTACCTACCTGTCCCCCACGAAGCTGCTCCAGAGCTTGCCAATGATCGGCTTCTTTTGACTTCCAGGTTCTCATTCCCGCACACTGGAGGGGCTCATGCGTTTTTTTTTTAAGTGAATGGAGCATGAGCCTCTCCTCTGTTTTGGTGAAAGAACCTGGAAGTCAAGAAGAGCTCATTGTCAACGAGCTCCGGAGCGGCAGCCAAGGAGGTGGAAGGAGAGGGGTACGGGTAGGTAAGAAAGTATCAGGGTTTTTTCTTTTTTGCCCACTCTGACTGTCATGTAATTTTTTTCAGTGGACAACCCCTTTAAACTAATATTGTATAATTTGAAAGTTTGCATATACATAAACAAGCCTCGTCAAACTGCACATAGATGTGTAAGGTGAGTATGGAGCAAATTGCGACTATGCTCTGGCATGTGATGGTTCAAAAGAGCAGTTGCTTCTTGTACCTCAACCTAACATCTCAAAATACCAACATGCTATGAATTAGTCACCTAGAATATATTCATTTAGAAAAATAAGGTTCTGTTCACACCTGTTTTGAGATTCCCCTCTAAAAAAGCAGCCGGGGGGGGGAAGTGCAAGACGTATCATATCATGGATACCAACGCTGTGTGATGGATACCTCTGACACCAGTGAGCTCTGTTGGGGTGTTTTGCAAGCTGTGTTATTCTTCCCATCAAATCTGATCAAATTTGTAACAGATAAATGTGAACAGTCATAACTAGTAAAAAAAAAAAAAAACAATGAATACATTTCATGGCTGTGCAGCAAATAGTGTTTTCTATGGAAAGGTATTGAGACTTCCCTCAAATCCTGTCTAGGATGTGTCTTATTTCTTCTCTCCAAGCACATCCTGTCTTGATCTCGCCATGTCCCCCTCTCTCCTCCACAGCGCTGTGCCTCTCTGTAATGTAATAATCAGTCAGTGTAGTGAACCCTATCTCACACTCTTCTCTCTGCGCTGTGAAGAGCAGAGTTAACCAGAGGTAGATATGCACATCTATTCTCATTACTTCCATCATTCTACGGCTCTGTTCCCCCTTAAAAAATATCCCTTTCTTTTCCTTCTCTATTCATATCCCGCTGCTCCTCTTTTCTCATCCAGTAGTTATCTAGTGAACCCCTGACTGATAGGCACTTGACAACTTCTCTTGCCACTGACCTCCTTTTCTTGTCATTTTAGAAACTTATTGCAGTTTTGTCCCACTTTGTTCATTCAGTAAGGACTACATCGCAGACGTGCCAGAGGGCTGCCTAGAATATCCCTGCCATTTTCTACAATTTCCATTCTATCAGTCTATTCCTTTCTGCTCTCCTCTTTCCAAGTTTTTCTTGCCATCTCCATCATAAATCTTTAGTTTGTACTTGCATTAAAAAGTTCTTCTCTCCACCGCTATTCCTATTCATTTTGTCGCCCCGTGGTCATGCACTATTTTCTTTTTTTTCATTTATTATTTGTAAGGCTGAACGTTACTCCTATGATAGAAAGCAAAGCCTCTGATCTATAACTATAAGGGGCCATCAGCAAGTATTTGCTGACACACAGTAAAGTCCAGTAACTGAGATATTGTATTGGTTTTCTATGATAAAGCACAAGATCAGACTGAAATAATTGCTTCTGATTGTTATAGGTCCTGAACATTTGTTAGGAATGAACCCCTGCTTTCCGCATTGTGATTTACACCGCGCCTTGTAGTTGTGCATTCAGACCTCTCTCTCCTCGATAATTCGTCAGGGCTCATTCGGGTACATTGAGGACAGGTTCTGATTGTAAATCTCTAATGAGCTTATCTCCTGCTCCCCTCTCTGGACCTCCTGCTCTCTCAGGGGCTATAAATGCAGTTCCGTAGTGTACAGAAGGTCAGGCTCATTGATACTGTTCTATACTCTACCTAGTCCTTCCCGCTAGCACACATTAAGCAACTAAACCATTTAATATGTTTAATATGACATCAGTGTTTGTCCAGAAAATGCTAGCCCCTTGATTGTGCATGTATGTATAGTGGAGGTGAGTTTCTCATTTGGTACGATCTTTGTCTAATTGCACTCAAATCATGAAAATTTAGATATGGATGCAATTAATCCCTCTCTCTTCCCTTAATGTCAAAATGACAAAGGCCTGTACAGTCAGGAGCCTTACTTACTACCCCTTACTTCTTACTTCTTACTATCCCTTTGCCTGCCAGCAACACACAAATAATGGTTTTACCAGTGCAAATAAAAAATTCATGACCTGTTATTTTGTTAGTCAAAGGCTAAAAATTACAGATGTCCACAGGGAGTTATTCATGTCAAAATCAACCTTGTAGACCAATTAAGGTTGCTTTAGGGACACCACCAAACAGCTCAATCTCAACTTTTAGGACCATTATGAGTATGACATGGTGGTTTTCCCACCAAAGTGTATAACATGTGGCATAATGTGTGCTAAAACATTTATCAGTAATGGTTTGCCTATGGGACCCCCAATACAGATTAGTCCCAGCCACTGGTGGAGAGCAAGGTGAGCATTTGTGGTTGCTCATTTCTGAAATTAATATGAGTTGTTAAGTGCAAAGTTGAGTTGCTTACAGCTCCTAGAATTGTTTCATCTACTATACCCTAAGTGATTGGCGTTTTATTACTAGTGCTATTGGCAGGCTATAAAACACTTTAATGGGAGAACCCCTTCGAGGTAAATTAGGCTTAAAATTAGGAGAGTTATCAAAGGACATACTGTATAGTATACAGGTCAAAGAGGTAAACCTCTAAATGCAGCTGCTGCTGTATATATTCCAGACCTTGTCATTAAGTATATCAAAAATGTATAACTCCATAAAAAGGGCAACATTTCGACCCTCAGAGAGAGCCTTTTTTTTAATGTATCTGTATATTTTTATCATGAAGGAATATGTTTTTGACATTTTGAAAGACATCTTGATGTGCTGCGGGTCCAGGAATTTGTACTTTGTTACGTCTTTCGCCCAGTACAAGGTCTGCTGGCACCCACGCTACATTACACTTTGTTACTTTTTGGATGCTCTGTTTCAGTATGTCACAGTACATGCTGGCTGTCACGGGTGGTCCTGCGAACCTCGTCCCGGTTCGCAGGCACACCAATGTAACCCCCGCGAGCGGTGCAGCTGCCGGCCGGGTCCCTGCCTACTTACCCGGCCGCACTCCTGCTGCAGCTCCCTAGGGCGCGCGTGCCGGCTCTGTGAAATTTAAAGGGCCAGCGCACCGGTAATTTGGCATTGCTGGTCGCTGCCCTTACTTAAGCCTGCCCCTTCCTGAGTCTTGTGCAGGATCTTTAGTACCATTTGCCTATAGAGAAAGCGTTCCTTGAAGCCTCGTCTGTCTTACCGTGTACCATACCATCCAGCTTCTGTCCCTGGACCACGAACCTCTGCCGTCTGTCCTGACCTACTGCCTGTCCCCGACTACGTCTACGTCTAGCGATTCTGTACCACGCTTACCCTTGGCTGCCATTGCAAGCAAGTCACGCCAGTGGAAGCGACCTGGTAGTTTCCCGCCGCAGCAAGTCCATCCCACTTTGTGGCACTCTGGTGATAATCGGGCGCTACTTAGATTCCGCTCCCTGGTGTGGCTTACGCCATCGCTTGCGGTGGTCTAGCGGATCCCCTACCATTGTCCGTGACACTGGCATTCATGGTTCCCTAAATAAACTTTAGCTGCCCACAGCTGGCAGCACTCATGCAGCCTAAAACACCACCATGACACTTCCACCACCATGCTTGACTGTAGGCAAGACACACTTGTCTTTCTACTCCTCACCTGGTTGCCGCCACACACGCTTGACACCATCTGAACCAAATAAGTTTATATTGGTCTCATCAGACCACAGGACATGGTTCCAGTAATCCATGTCCTTAGTCTGCTTGTCTTCAGCAAACTGTTTGAGGGCTTATTTGTGCATCATCTTTAGAAGAGGCTTCCTTCTGGGATGACAGCCATGCAGACCAATTTGATGCAGTGTGTGGCAAATGGTCAGAGCACTGATAGGCTGACCCCCCTACACCTTTAACCTTTGGTAAAAGTGCTGGCATCACTCATATGTCTATTTATGACAATGAGCATGTGCATTCAACATCTTTAGTCGACCACAGCGAGGCCTGTACTGAATGGAAGCTGTCTTGTTAAACCACTGTATGGTCTTCATCACCATGGTGTAGCTCCGTTTCAGGGTGTTGCCAATCTTCTTATAGCCCAGTCCAACTTTATGTAGAGCAACCATTCTTATTTTCAGATACTCAGACAGTTCTTTGCTATGATGTGCCATGTTGAACTTATAGTGACCAGTTTGAAAGAATGTGAGAGAGCGATAACACCAAATTTAACACATCTCCCCATTCACAACTGAGACCTTGAAACACTAACAAGTCACATTATACCCTGAAGGGAAAATGGCAAATTGTGCACAATTTGTCCATTTTCACTTTGGGGTGTACTTACTTTTGTTGCCAGCGGTTTAGATGGCTGCATGTTGAGTTATTTTGAGGGCACACCAAATTTATACTGTTATAAAAGCTGTACAGTGACTACTTTTCATTGTATCAAAGCGTCATGTCTTCAGTGTTACTATATAATTCAACATTCCTCATTAGTGACTGGATAGTAGCTAACTAAATACAATAAACTAAATACAATTTACCAAAAGCAACTAATTACCATAATGTTACCAGTCACCACCCTAACTTGTCTAAAACTAAAACATAACTTTTATTAAAATGCTTTTGCTACCTATTTAATATATAGTTAGTTGTGGATGAAGGGAGGGAGACAAGGACTATAAGCCCAGCCTCCCCACTGGTGAATGCCCTGAAACCCACAAGGCAAGAACCAATCTGCTCCAATGGAGACTCCACCTCTGACCACAGAACCCTCACCATCCAGGATACAGAATTTTACATGGCTACATACGCATAAATATTCTTTCGTTTCAGGTAGTTATCTAAGCCTTTCTTGAAACTCCCAACTGCTCCTGCTGCGACCTGCTCCTCAGGCGGCTATTCCACAGATTACAGTTCTTACAGTTAAGAATGCTCTTTTCCTCTGGAGATTGAATCCTTTTTTCTCTAGTCGAAGGGAATGTCCCCTTGTCTTTTGAGGGGGCTTCACTTGAAATTTTCCCTCATACTTTTTGTAGGGACCATTTATATAAATTAATCATGTCCCCCTGAAACCGTCTTTTCTCAAGACTAAATAAGTTCAATTCTACTAACCTCTCCTCATAACTAAGATGCTCCTTTCCCCTTATAAGTTTGGTTGCTCGTCTTTACACTCTCTCTAGCTCCATTGCATCTCTTCTATAAACTGGGGCCCAGAACTGAAATAGATCACTTTTGCTATGCTACTAACACTAAATCCTGATAGTGATCAGTATATCCTATAGTGCCTTAAACCTAAAATAATATCACTGCCCCCGACATGTTTTGCCACCTAAAGTGGCATCCTCAGGGGTTAACGGGGCAAAGTAGAAAGCCTTCTCCTTTGCCCTGTTAACCTTTGAGAGGATAGATAGATAGATAGATAGATATATATGAGATAGATAGATAGTGAGATAGATAGATAGATAGATAGATAGATAGATAGATATGGGATAGATAGATAGATAGATAGATAGATAGATAGATAGATAGATAGATAGATAGATAGATAGATAGATATGGGATAGATAGATAGATAGATAGATATGAGATAGATAGATAGATAGATAGATAGATAGATAGATAGATAGATAGATAGTTTATGCTATGGAAATAAATAGATAGTATAGATATTATAGGATTAAACTAAAATAAATAGGCAGAATGTTTAGCACTATAAGATAGATTCAGGAGATAGGGGCAAAGTAGAAAGCTTTCTTGTTAACCTTGAGAGGAAGATAGATATAGATAGATAGAAATGAGATAGATAGATATGATATGAGATAGATATAGATAGAAATAGATAGATAGATAGATAGATAGATAGATATGGGAAAGATAGATATGGGACAGATAGATATGAGATAGATAGATGATAGATAGATAGATAGATAGATAGATAGATAGATAGATAGATGATATGGGAAAGATAGATATGGGACAGATAGATATGAGATTAGATAGATATGAAAATAGATAGATAGATAGATAGATAGATAGATAGATAGATAGATAGATAGATATGAGATAGCAGATAGATAGATAGACAGTATCCCACATTTTTGTAAGTATTGTATTACCTCTATATATGCATATGTCAGACGGGTCTCAGACTATGGCTGTCTGTAAGGTCGCTGAGTAATCTGCAGCCTGCGCCATACATCTGGCTTCTTGCTGGAAGCCTGTCAGGCCAAGTCTTGTCATGTCGCAGAGGGTGACGGTTCTGTCAAGCACAGGGATGTCTCATGTCTGTATCAATGACCCATCATATTTGTGACATGAATGTGAGTGTACATGAGCTCACACAATAAATCATAGTCATTGTAGAAGGTAGTGCTCTGTGACTCTGCTCATATACTGTTTATAACCTGCTTTCTTTACGTAGGTCTTTACCTGTTACTGTGTGAGGTCATGTACTATGGCTTTTTTGCTGTGTATTAATCCATTCTTATGCTTTAGATGTATTTTCTCCTCATTTGCTACTGTTTTACGAGGACCGGATAGTGTTAGATTAAAAATTCATGCATCCGAGCTCAATAAAGTAATTGACTGTGCTATTCACAGCCCGCCTGCTTACTATTTACATACTGACAGCCATTTTGAGACTAGTATTTTAGAGGATACTGCCTGGAAGGTAAGCTTAGGATAGCTAGCTAGTAAACGTATACACTTTTTTCAGGAAGGGGCCATTTAGATTTTGTAATAATAACCTGAGTAACTCACCCTTAAAAATCCTTTTTTCAGGTTGCTCAGTTTTCTTTTCACCTGTTTTAAAGTTAAACATTTCTTGTGAAGATGATGAAAAGTGATATGGTCGGCTCACAAGTTGTTACCCAGCCTAATATATAGCAGCCTAATAACAATCTGCGTGCCTAGGTAGATATTTAGGAATAAAGGAAATGTGAGTGACAACCCCTATAGTCTAGTAAAGACATGAAAAATTGCAGAGTATTCTGCAGGTTCAGTCTTTGGCAATTTATAACATATGTGAACAGGGTTAAAAAACCTCAATCCAAACCATACCCCTTATGTTGGAAAAAATGGTGCAGTTGATTAATGGAAAATGTCTGCTACATATGGACTTAGCCTTAGGGAGCTGTGGTGGCAACCATTTTGGTTAATACCTAGCTTTCTAAATAAATATGAGCAAGGTAATTCACTGACCTATAATTAAAGATGTTTTCCAATAATTGGTTTATATAAAGTAACACAGGATAGATGTCTGATCACCAGGTCTGGACAGGCCTAAAGAGGATCAAGGGAAACCCCCAGTGGGCTCCTAAGCATGGCAGGCCTAGAGTTGCTTTTTAGGAGAGGCAGAAAGGTGGAAGAAAAAAAAATGCGGGAGGTAGAGTATGAGGCATGTTCATTTATATACAGTAGTTGTAAGGTGGGCCCCAAAAATCAACTCCACTGAAGGGGTTCAGGATCAACTCCATGGGTGGGCTCTAGGCATTCCAGTCCAGTACTGCTGATCACTTGGGGACCCATCTCTGGTACCTTTCACCGATCTCTAGAATGGGGTCTTAAGTCCTCCAATACTTCTCATTGTGATCAGGCATGTGACCACTATGAGAAGTGATTGAGCATGCACTCAATGGGGCGTCCCAAAAAATAGGCATCGTATTTGTCCATCTGTGTCCATCCCATAGTCTTAGCATGGAGAAACAGCATGCAGAGGCATAACTTAAAAGCTATTAAAGGGCCCCCATCTACCTTGTGCCATTTATAATGCTGGTACCTTCTTATGTTGCAGATCTTTGAAGCTCCTATAGCTTAAGGGCCCAGTAGTTACTACTGCATCCCCTATAGCTAACCTGCTGGCAGCATGGTTGCTCGACCGCTGTTCTATTCAAACACTTTCTGACCTCTTCATCGCAATGAAGGGAGGGTGGAGACCCCCATATCAATAATTAAACCGCTATCACCCACTCTGTGGCAATTAGGACTTAGCATATTGCATTATGTTTGTCTATTATAGTTTTCACACAATCTGATTTAGTCTGTTGACTTGACTAATAGTTGATATTTCTGAAGCCTCATATACATGTTTATTTCGTATGTATGGACCCATTTGGTGGTGCAAGGACTGCAGTGTGAGTCTGTAATATGTATGCGATTGTGCCACAATAAGACACTATATGAAAACATTTCATCTAAGAAGATAATACTCTCCATAATATGCATGTGTTGTTATATGGGGGCACATGGAGGGCCAGAGATGTCAGTTGGTGCCAAACTCTGGGATCAGTGTAACACAGATTCCAAAACTGCCTTTGTAAATAGGATCACAATCATTTTAGATGTACCAAGATGGTGTCTGTCAATGTCAGTATTTCCCACTGGTTAGCTGTTAGCCAGCACTGGTAATAAGTCTCCATGGAGCTCCACATTGAGTACATGCAATACTATAACACTGTGGAAATGCTGTGGTTCTCGGAACAATCCTCACATTATGCATTTATCCTCTCAGTACATATACAGATATTTCCATGCAACATAATCCTCTTCTCACCCATAGCAAGGGGGGTATAGAGGGAGTTTAGGCCAAGCAAGGGAGGGGGCTTCACTAAAAAGGATTACTTAGGAGAGTATCAGAGCACGGTACATTTTCATGTCAAAGTGTTTTTCCTTTTTCGGAATTAGAGAATAAATATATGTATATATGTTTTATAGCTCCTGTAATGGCAGCTTTTTTCCCATACGGGACAAGAAGATCTTCAGCCATATTAGTTGCCACTTATGAATTCTGTGAACAGTAATTTACTTCAAATAATTACTTTCATGGCATCTACTTTAAATAGTAAAGTGATGTTTAGTCAGCAATAGCTATGGAGTCGATCATAATACACCACCAATGGTGCTGCACTTCGGATTTGGGAAAGGTCGGTTCTGCCAGACTTTTCCAGCGATCACTCGATTTTGCCGGTGAAACTATTTTATCGACACTTGCATTCTGATTAATACAAGTTACATTGTCATACACAATATTTTGTGTCATTTTCATACAGTATTTTACCATCTCAAAACAACTTAGATATTTTTGCCAAAAAGTAGTTGCATCGTGTACCACCAGACATAATAGAAAGAACATCTCCCAGGTGATTGATGTAAAGGTTTGAACATAATTAAGACAACACTGGACCTTAATTTAAACATTACAATAAAGTGTATAACTCGTTGATCAGATACACATCCTTTTTCCACTTAATTTTTGCTTTGCTCATTGACAAAATTCAGTTTGGTCAAGCCAGTTCTACCTGAATCCAAAACACGACAGTAAACTACCAATATGATAGCATATTTGGATTTTGTCATATGTTCAAAATCCCCACCACAGTTGAATAGAAAAATGCTGATATCTCATATAAAGCATATTTTACAAACTAGTGATGTACAGATTTATGGACATTTTTATATCCCTTTGTGAGCTCAAGTGGTTTATATAAAGGGCAAAGCCCCCCAATGAGTTTTGTGAGAGGTCATTTTTTTTTTATTAAAACAGATATAATTTAAGAAAATCACAATGTAAATAATATGAAGGGAATAATCCTCTCATAGCAAAATGTATAGTATATTTCTATAGTATAGAAGAACCTCATTTTGGCAACAGTTGATCTGTAACTTGGATTTTTGTTTTTTAACCTATCCTAATGTTTAGGTCCATTTAGCTTTTTCAAATTCAAATGGAATCAAATTTCAAATCATGGAATATAACAAATTTAGGGTAACCATACAAGGACAGTCATCTCTCAAGGATGTCGGGAAGAAGGACATCTGCTTGTCTTTACGCCCTCGAGGACCTTGGCTGGCACACACACTGTTAACAATTTCCTTTCCTTCTCTAAAAAAAAGATAAAAGGAACAGAAACCAAATATAAAAATCCTTGTGTGGAAAAATGAGCAATCCAAGCAGCTCAGAAGCCCCCTCCTTATGCCCAAGGGAAGCCCTGAATTAACCAACCCTCCCCTGATGGGTGCCTTGGTCCATTGAACTGGGCAAAATCAGGCCATGCATAGCCGACCTTACAGTTAGTAACACACATAGTACAATTTACAGACACAAAAGGTTGGCATGGGCTGCCGCACGAGCTGTGCTTTCTAACAAGGATTTCACAGTCGTGTGTTTTTTCATTCACTTAAAATGAATACAAGGGATAATTTATCAAATAAGCTCACTTAGCTTGCACAAATTCATTGTACATAAACCTGCAGAGCATTGCAGAATGATCTGCATGGATAGTGGCAGGCACTGGTCAGGAGAAGCTCTCCGTCCTGCTTGGCAGCCCTTGTTCTATGCATCTGTGTCTGAACAGATGGCATTCTCTGAACATGGGCATCATCTAGAGTAATAGAGTGCGATCGGGAGGGGGTGACTACAGAGAGAGAGTGCTTTAGGGATATAGAGGTGCATGGGGGAGGGGGAGAAGTGTAATATACACTCCCTGGGCTTGCTGCAGAGGGAGGTTCTTGTTGATAAGATAGACATTTATCTGGATAGGTAATAAAGTGGGTGGTATTGAATGAGATAGGCCTATTACTGCATAATTCAGCTGCGGGTGACAGGTGGCCCCTACCTGTCACAGCGATACTCCAGTTACATGGTGTCATTGAGCCTCCTGACACACAATTCTTCTTCCATAATTTATGGAGAACCTGAAGCTCAATTTACACACTTTGGCCAGCCAAGAAGTTCTAATGTATTGTGGCAGTGCGGTTGGCACAGAGGATTGTTAGACGTACAGACCGATACAGAAGAGAGCAACCTTCAGATTAACGTATCTAACAAACATAACTTCTGGCCCCCTCAGCCGGTACCTCAGACATTTACATGGTAGAATATGTCAGTGGTCTTGGCATGAATGTTACATGCTGTATTTATAATACTCTGAATTTTTAAAGCAGAACCATGACCTCTCCTGACATGTCTGTTGTAGTAAATCCTTATATTCCCTGTGAAATACCAATTCTGGAGCATCTTCTCTTATAACTCTACGTTGTGCTGTTCCTCTGTTATTCCTCCTAGAAATGTCTTACTGAATCAGTCAGATGGGTGTTACCAATAAAAGGGGTGTGTCCCTGCTCACACTGACTGTCAGCACTGATTAGATAATGTCACACTGTGCTGGGACACACCCCTTGTTGGTAACACCCATCTGACAGATTAGTAATTTTTCTGAGGAATAACAAAGGAACCACGCAACATAGAGAATTAAGGAAAAATGCTCCAGAATTGTTATTTTATAAGGAACACAGACAATTCATCAATGGCCACAGGTTTTTGCAGAGGACTTGGGATATGGTGTTAGATAATAGAAGCTGCAAGGCCAGGACGCAGTAATGCTGTTCAGTGTGGTTTCCTAATTTATTGTTAATGGCTGTGTGGTTTTGTCATGCGGTCATAGAGTCTTTTCATTAAATGGATTACCCATAAATATAACTAAAGGCTCAGCTGGTGGGGAGGCATTAAAAATGGAAAATACCGTAACTCATGTGGGAAGCCATCACGTTCCATGCCACTGGTTTGATGGTTCCTGCCAATGACCACATTCATTAGTCACATGACTAAATGGAAATGGAAAATACCGTAACTCATGTGGGAAGCCATCACATTCCAGCGCTACCGGTTTGATGGTCCCTGCCGATGACTTCACATTCATTAGTCACATGACTAAATGGAAAATAGAAAATACTGTAACTCCTGTGGGAAGCCATCACGTTCCAGTACCACTGCTTTGATGGTCCCTGTCGATGACCTACATTCATTAGTCACATGACTAAATGGAAAATACCGTGACTGATGTGGGAAGCCATTATATTTACCATTTTGCCATAGGCAAACTTAAACTCTATCAGTTCTCTATCTATAAAACACTAAAACGTAACTTTTATTATGTACAACACTTAACCTCTATACACACTATTTAAAAACCTGATTTCTAACCTCACCATTTAACCCTTTCTACTTCTGAATGAAGGAATAGCTCCTATACTATTATCATTGGACCTCTAACCCCTGATGAAGCCAGTTTAGCTGGTGAAACATGGTGGGGAGGTCAGGCAGGACGTTTTAAAGTGTGATTTCTCACCTCTGTCTTGAAGTGTCTCCTGCTGCAGAGGTGTCACAAGGGGGCCTTATTTGTTGTGTGTCCATGAGATTAGGGACGACTGCCCAAGTAGATGCTTGGGATCCCTTACTGGAGCTAGTAAATTGCTGTATATATAAGGCTTTTCTGTTAATAGGTGGTGTCCCACCAGACTTGATAATAGAAAAGGAGCTATTCCTTCCTTCAGAAGGAGGTTAGAAATCAGGTTTTTAAAAAGTGTGTATAGAGATTAAGAGTTATACATAATAAAAGTTACGTTTTAGTGTTTTATAGATAGAGAACTGATAGAGTTTAAGTTTGCCTATGGCAAAATAGTAAATATAGTGATCAGAAGTCACTCTCTGTTCTCTTGCGAGATTCACATTTTTTTCGGAGACTATTTGATGTGGAAAGCCATCACGTTCCAGCGCCACTGGTTTGATGGTCCCTGCCGATGACTTCACATTCATTAGTCACATGATGCTGCAGGCAATCTCTGGCCTTAGCAATCATTTCCCATACATACAGGAAGAAACCACTGAGACCAGCGATTGCTGCAGCATCCTATGGCATCATCTGCAGGGCGCACTGGAGCAGCGGTGGCAGCCGGTCAGTGTTGGCTTCACAGGTAATTTTTTTTTATCTTTTCTTACCCCTTTTAACTAACAGACCCTTTTTCACTGTCATGGACAACCCCTTTAAATATTTAAGACATTTTAGGAAAACCTTTGATGTGGAAATGCTGTGGATTTTAGAAAACTCTTGTTTTTTTAACAGTTTACATAATAAGCAATAAAAATCTGCAGCAACAAATTCATACCAAAATCTGCATGATTTTGAGAGTATTTGCTGCCGTGGATTTACTTGTGTACATGCAGCATATTTTCAGCTGTGGAACATTGATCATTTTAGCCCAGTGTCTACATACCCTCAATGAAGCTCAGCTGCCGCTGACACTATAGAGATCCTTGTGCTTGTGGTGCAGGTGAAATAACCACAGACACTCTTTTCTAGAGTCAGAGCTGATGTGGGACGCTGTGCACCCTGCTGCTATTAGCCCTCCAGGTGTCACTGATGCACATGCTATCAGATGTATAAGATCATTTGGAAATCTATTAAATAGCAGAAGTAGGCTCACGAGAGACATTATACTCACAAACTCTCACATTCCCTAGATTTACAAGTCCTTGCTATGTATATTCCCCTATTAGGCCTCCTTCACACTTAGGAGCACACGTAACCCACTGGAAGAATCTATAAAATACAGCAAATGTATTAAGAGGCATACATTACCACTATAAATCTTGCCACTTTCTGATGCAAATAACAGCAAATGTTTCAGGATGTTGGAAGCCACTCCCCCTCATGCTAAGTCCCACCCACTTTTGCATAAGTGGCAAAAGCCTAAAATCCACAATAAAAAAACACATAGGGCCTTATGTATGAAAACTGTCTAGCAGTCAGACTGTCCTTGTTACCCATTGCAACCACTCAGGGCTCAGCTTTTATTTTTTGGAGCACTATATAAGATGAAAGCTGAGCTCTGATTGATTGCTATGGGCAACAAAGACAATCTGACTGCTAGAAAGATTTCATACATAAGGACCATAATTTTATTATTTATTTTGGAATGGATTCATACCATAGATTTCACTCAGTGCATTGCAATGAATGAAATCCATGGAAAATATCTGCAGCATTTTCACAGCGTTTTTCTCCCCTTTGAGTGAATGGGGATTGATAGATTCCCATTTACTTAAACTACACAGTACTTTGAATCCATCCCGAAATCCCACAAGTTCACAGTGCTTAAAGGGAACCTGTCACACCAAACACGCTATGTGATCTGCCAGCAGCAGGTTAAAGAGCAGAGGGAGCTCAGCAGAGTGATAGAGAGTATGTGGGGGTAAAAACTCACCAGCACTTGCATTTTATTCATTTCAATTTCTGCTTATTCTGGGTGAAGGAGTCCAGCAGGCGGAGTTATTAGTGATTGACAGCCTTTTATTCATCAGTTTGCATACAGAGATAGCTGTCAATCACGATAACACCGCCCACTTGACTTCTTACCCAAAAATAAACTTTGCTCAATCTTTCCAAACAGAACAATATATCAATTTGCTCAGCTCCTCCTTTATAACATGCTGCCTGCAGATCAGAAAGCATGTTCAAAGTGACAGGTTCCCTTTAAATGAACTGTAAGCAAATGCCTCACTATGCACTATGTAATTCAGCTTCACTGACTGCAGATTCACCGTTTATAGATCATAGATCCTATGCTGTATGATGTAGTCATGTATAGCAGGACTTGGTATCATAGGGTATTAAACCCAATACCACAAGGGCAGATTGCTTTAAATTGAATGCCCACTTTTGAACAACTTGTCATTTTTAGTCCTAATATTTGGCATTGATGTATAATCTAGATTCATCCTGGTCAGAGCCTGTTTTCGCCTACAGCCCTGCATATCCTTTGTATGGATACAGCTGAATGTGATGGTATTCTGGCTGCCTGCAGTCATCACAGGAGGAGCATTCTATTGATTGTTGATTTCTGTGTAGAACTGTATGCAGTAAGCTCCTCAGCTCCCTCTTGTGATGGTTGTTGATAATTTTGTTATTGTTTCTATGTCTCTGTGTAGGATTTGGGGGCTTGTGTCAGAAAAGCAGCTGTAAAGGGGTTGTGCCACCAAAGACGTGTATCACCTATTACACGATAGGTGATAAGTGTCTGACTGCTGGGGCCCACCGCTGAGGCCCCCACTAATCACTAGGCCCCACGCCCTCCCCTCGTTGTTCCTCACTATGCTCATGTAGTGAGGAAATCTTTGAATGGAGCAGCAGTGGTCAAACATGTGCCCTGCTGCTCTGTCCAATGTCTGTAGAACTGATGGAGAGAGCGGAGTACAGCCCTTGGCAGTCTCTGTTGGTCTCTTTGACGCTGAAGGGAGCAGCAGTGTGCATGTTCGATCACTGCTCCAATCAAAGACATCCCCTCTGTGTGAGTGCAGTGAAGTGGGGCAAGGGATTCAGCCCCCCCCATTTTATCAATCAGTGGACCCGGAGTGATCAGACATTTATCACCTATCCTGTGATACATTTCCTTAGTGGCTCAACCCATTTAAAGGGAATCTGTCACATAGGTTGTGCCCCCCTTCGAGGCAGAAAAAGCTGTGTCGAACTTTTTCCCAGCCTGTGCCCTTTTTCTGTAAGTGCACAGTTTTAGGATTTCCCCCTAAAATTTTTAATGACGGTATTAGCTCCACCCCAAAAGGGCCCCCCCCACCCACTGACATTATTCACATGTTTCCCTATTCAAAGTAATAGGTTTTGTCGTCGAGGGGGCCCCGGGGGGGCTATCCTAGGTGGGCGGGGTTTAAAAAAAAAAAAAAAACCTGACACTGAATGATTTGAATGACTCTTCGGGGGAAAACTGCAGATTTGGCTTTAAAACCGTCACACTTAAAAAAGGGAAAAGGGGGGAAAAGGTTTAGGTTTCCGTTTTAAAATTTAGGAAATTTCCCTTTTAAGATATTTTTAGAAGAAACAAGCCCTTTTTTTCTTAAATAAAAGGTTTTCAAGAGGATAGGGAATTTGTATTCCCCTTTCACATGGGTGAATACCTCACTATTCCTTGTAGTGTCTCAATTAAAAAAGCCAAAAACCCCAAAGGTAAAAATTTCCAAAAACTTACAATATCTAGGGGTACAGTAAAAACCCAATTTGGGTTTTGCACATTGTGCCTTTTTTAGTTGCGGGCTCTGTGCCATCTGTTTTTATTTTATTTTTTTTTTTCCTCACAAGAAAGAAGACCCCAATTTAGTGGAAACCAATCCATTTCCATGAAATCAATGGGACCCAAGACACATTGGGTAACGGGGGTTGTTTGGGCTTCTGTCATTGCATCAGTCATTTTAGGAAAAAAATAATAACAGCTGGCCCACTTCATTTTATAGAAACTGTGGATCCCACAGGGTGAAATGTAGCGTAGCTATAAAGGTGCTTTCACCCACAGCATTTTTGGTGCGTTTTTGACATGCACTCATTTTGGGGGCTTACGGGATCTGAAATTTTTTTCTTTAATTCTTTTTGAACCCAGCCCTTTTTTCCCCTTATTTTTTTGATAAGCGGGTGTGGATGATGTGGATGAACAGTAAGAAAATCACAAGTAAAACTGGCTTTTACTATCTGTAAAACCAGTATTTTTAAAAGAACCTGGGCTAGTTTTTACCCCCTGGCTGGGACAGTTTAAATAGTGCAGATCTGTTTCCCGGTGGTCCCTTTTTCTGTAAAATGCTTTAGTTTTCGTGTTTTAATGCTCAAAAACTCAGTTTTCAGCCGGATCATTCGAAGAGTCTTCAGAGTGTCAGTTTTTTCAAACCCCGCCCACCTGAGTCTAGCCCCGCCCACCTCAACTGACAAACCTATTACTTTGAATAGGTAGAAACATGTGAATTAGGCTATGTTCACACGGCTTAACTGCGGGGCGTAATTTTGCCCCGCAATTACTCCATGTGGACGGGGGCGGGGCGGGAGCGGGGGAGCGAGCGGGGGGCTCGGCACTTCGCCGGCCATAGACAATCACTGCGTAATTCCGCCGCTAGAAAGTGACTATGTCAAATATCTCCCGCCGGCGCTTCGCCGGCGGGGAGAGGAGACGTAATCCATAGTTCTCTATGAGAACTGTGAATTAACGTAATGAATGGGCCGTTTTAAGGGCGTAATTTGCGCACTACGGCGCGTAATTACGGACCGAAATACGGCCCATTTTCAGCCGTGTGAACATAGCCTAACTGTCAGTGGGCAGAGCTAGCCTTTGGTGGGTGGAGCTAACACCTGCTCATGAATAAGATTTGAGGGGTAAATGCTCTAAAACTACAGCATCTTACAGAATAAGGGGCACAGCGCTGGAAACAGCAGGTCTGACACTACTCTGTGCTGCCCTCAGCAAGGGGGGAACAACCTATGTGACAGGTTCCCTTTAAGTATATCCAATCATGGGAAGGCTGGGTGAGAAGTAAGGTATGAAGCTTAACCTCGCTCTCATAACGACACCTCTGCCCTGCTGTGCAGTGATACAGATGAAGCAGAGCCGAGTTCTCATTAGTTTCGTGTGTCCAGTGTAATAACTTCTTTATCTACAAGGAGAGTACTTCTAATAAGGTAACTTATTGGGCTTCATCTGTACCTGATTCTTTCCCCTATTGTTCTGTGACGAGACAGATTCAATGTTCCGGGGTATAAGAAAGCTTAGGGACGCCTTCTGGGGGAGCGGTAATTGCTACTATATTAGTTGTCACCCACCTTTCTCAAAACCTAATATAACTAGATGAGGACAAATTGAAATTTTAAGAAGCTGACGGAAAAGGTCCTAAATGTGAGGTTTTAATAATAGAGCGCGCTGATCTCTACAGGATATCCACGATTCCAAGCAGGAGAAAATCCTCGATACGATGTATGTGTCTGTATTTATTTTCTTAACCTTTCTCGTCCCTGACTCCCGGACTGTTATTATGTGCCTGCTGCTCATAACCAAATTAATATCCCAGTGACCAGAGACTCAGGTCCCATTTCATAAATCCAATTTCAGATTTAATTATATTGCTGGCCCGGCTTACATGAAGCGTGCGGTAATTGGATTCCATCTTGTGTAAGGGAGGAGGAGAGACTTGAGCGAGTGATTTAAGCGAGGCTCCCTTTGTAAATTCTTTCCATATCAATCTCTTTTATTTACCATTTTGGTGAGATTGAAGATGCTTTGGGTCAGCTCATTTTCACATGCTTAACCCAGATATCTCGGCAGGCGTTCCTGATGCCATTCTTTTACACTGTGTACCATTGCTTGCATAGTGCGGCACCTCTTGTTTTAGCTTTTTGTATGTGACCTACATCTAGAATGCGTATTGAAACCCAGCTAGGGTATTGATCTTATAATGGTGGTGATCTATCATGTTCTCTCGATCCTGCTCAACATTTGGACTCTTCATTAGTCTCACATAATCCCTTATGAGGGAAACCCTTTAACACTCATTAAAAAAAGAGTTAGGGCTGTGTAACATTGTGAGTATGGAACAGGATAGTCAAATAATTGGCTAAATTAGGAACTTCATTATCTGTCCAGATAACCAAATGCTGATCAGCAAAGCCTACTTGCCAATAGCCATTCATGGGCATTAAAGTGCATGGACATTACTTATGTAATGCCACACAAGATGGGCTCATATTGAAGCCTACACAATACAAATGTTCAGTAGCATGACAAATAGTCACAATCAGCTTTCAGCTTAAATTAACCATTAACAGTGATGTGTGATATATAGACCTTGCACCTTTACTTCTATTGTCTCTACAGTAGAAAGTAACTGATAATGCTATTGACGTAGCATTGCCCTGGACAACTGGGGGGGATATCTAGCTAACTGCCATGTGCTAGCCACAATAACGGTACACATTTTTCAGATTTAGGCAATTAGACAAGACACAGCACTCCAAAGGAAATTCAATATTTAGTATTATTGGGATAAATTTCCATCTGTCATACATGTAGCTCCTGCATATGGGTAATTGTAATAAAGCCACTTTTGAGTATAATACATAAGAAAATAGTGGCAAAGGTCATGAGCACAACAGAGGTAGGTTTCTTTCATTGTCATTTTTGGTGCCTTTTTGTGCAGAAACGTACAGCATTAATTGCTGTGTCTTTCTGCCCAAAAAAACTAATCAAAAACGCACCCAAAAACACTGCTGCATTTTTAGTGCAGAAAGGCACAGTAATTAATGCTGTACATTTCTGCACAAAAAAACGCATCCAAGAAGCACCAGAAAAATGCTCCGTGTGAGCACCCATAAGAGGAGCATACATCAAATAATAATGGCAGGTGCTTAAGGTGGTGTGTGGCAAAGTAAAGCTAGTGTGTTGATCACACCTTGCTGCACACCTGGCCACTCTAGTTCCCCCCTTGGCAGGAATATATATATATATATATATATATATATATATATTATTATATATATGTATATATATATGTATATATATATGTATATATATATATGTATATATATATATTTGTGTGTGTGTGTGTGTATATATATATATATTATTATATATATATATATATGTGTGGTATATATATATGTATATATAAAATGGGGAGACTTTAAATTGATCACAGTAATACTAAATAGGCATTCAATTTCCTTTGAAGTGCTCTCTCTTGTCAAATTGTCCATGCTTAGGTTTAGAGCCTGTAGACAGCAAGTATTTTGGGACTGGTACTCATGTAAAAGATTTGGAGGACGTGTGCTTTTTCCAAAGTCAACTGTGATTTAAACCTCAATACGGGTTTCTGAGGGTATCCTATAATTCCCCCCAGACCTACTGATGCCACCTCTAACTACATCGTGGTCAATATTCCACAATTTCATGTCCATACAATATAGGCAGAATAGAAGTGACAACATAATAGTAACATCAACTCATAACCAACAGCCTATCATATACTATTGTGCCCTCCATGTAGAGTCATCCATAAAATTGTGCTTCCATATAGCAGTGACCACAGTACAATGGCATAGCAATTATTACAAAGCAGTTACCACTATAACAATGCATGCGTGAATGTAGGCAGGATGACCCTATAATGCTAAGCATTTATCTCCTCCATGGTTCGGAAGTGAACCATGGTGAGCAGCCAATCAACAACCCCTATAATGCAGATACTGCACCCTGTATAGTAAAAGGCTGGAGGAGTTTATTTATCATAGTTGTCTTTTATGAGGGCAAGTATGGTAACAAAGCCTCCAATCCCACCTTCAATATGCGGCTTCCATGCCACACTACCTTTACATATAGGAATTTATATATTTCTAGGTTTGCAAAATGTTTACAGTTTCGTCATTGGTAAAGCAATACCAGGTTGGTTAAACAGGCTGATCAAACATGAATGGGCATCTTGTATAATTTAGGGACAACAGATCCTTTTGCAAACATTAGATACCCACAGACATCAGATGCCACAGCCGGTCAGTGCCAGAGCTATTTAATTGCACAACCTTCTTTCGCCTCCATAGACATGTAAGCTTGCATCACCCAAACATGCATATTTACAATGAAATAGATTAAACAGGTAATTTTTCATTCAGGAGCTATAGCAAGCAGCATCTTCTCTTACTTTACTAATTTTTGAGTGTTTCTGTCTTACTAAAGAGGTGTTAGATTCTTCTTATTGACCAGTTATAGGCAAACATGCAAGAAAGTCAAGACCTAACTTCATCATTTATTGTCAGGGTTATTGATGACAGTGAATGGGCTTTTATAGACAGTGTTTGACCTAAGAAGCAGCTAGATTTTTTCTCAGTAATAGCTTTTTAAGTGTTCATTCTGTGCAGGTTAGTTGTGATACATATATTAATCCATGTGCATTCTACACAAAAGGTAATAATTTAGGAACAGTAATTACATTGAAACAGGAAAAATCCAGATCAATAAGAAGGCATTGTGAGCAAGAAGGTATGACACTGACAGGCGTCACTTCAGCACCTTGTGAATGCCGAGATTAAAGAATTTTATTAAAACAAAGGCAGTAAAACATAGACTAAATCATGGATTCTTGTGTCGGGCCCATGTAAAAAATAAAAAAATCCAGTGCATTGACATAGCATTCCTTACTGACAGGAATCATAGGCTTTTCACTAGTCATCTCATAATTGCATGTCCTGCAACAGAACATATTACATTCCTACAGCATTGTTCATCCTGATCGCTGTAGTGTGTGAACCACATGCTAAAACGGTGATGCCTGACACTGAAAGAAAGGTACAGTGCCTTGCGAAAGTATTTGGCCCCCTTAAACTTTTCAACCATTTCAGGCTTCAAACATAAAGATATAACATTTTTATTTTTATGTGAAGAATCAACAACACGTGGGACACAATTGTGGAGTGGAACGAAATTTATTGTATATTTTAAACTTTTGTAAAAAATAAAAAACTGAAAAGTGTGGCGTGCAATATTATTCGGCCCCTTTACTTTCAGTGCAGCAAACTCACTCCAGAAGTTCAGTGAGGATCTAGGAATGATCCAATCTTGTCCTGACTGATGATGACTGATGATGATCAATACAATCCACCTGTGTGTAATGAAGTCTCTGTATAAATGCACCTGCTCTGTGATAGTCTCAGGGTTCTGTTTAAAGCGCAGAGAGCATCATGAAGACCAAGGAACACACCCAGCCGAATACTTTCGCAAGGCTCTGTAGTAGAGAAAAGGTAATGGCATAAGGTGCACTTATACGAGTTACATTTCCATGGTGATTTCTGTCACCTGTTTCCAAAGCTATGCCATTTTTAAACAAACACCACAAAAATAGAAAACAATACATGTAACTGTACCCTAACATAACATATAGTATGTATGTGCCATTGAGGCATCTATGGGAAACTGACTGACAACCCCAATAACCACTTACACTATCTGTGATCACTCAGCATGTAATATTAATATAGGAGATTAAGGTGGTTCATATATATATGGCTCAACAGGCTGTTACACAAATATGTATTCATGCACTGTCTTGTATTTGTCATTACTATTTAAGTAGTTCTGCAAAGTTCTGGGACAAGTGGTTCCCCTTCCATAAATATAAGGATGGCCCAGCTCACCGGGCATACAGGAGGCACAGATGGTGAGGGCTTCTTCTATATGTAAGGGTTAAATTTGATTCGGGCATCCTCTTAAAAGAATGAATTTATTTCTTCAGTTTAAAATCCCAAATCCATAGAAAACAGACAAGTTTCTCTTACGTGTTTCATGTGATTAAAGGCATTTCTGCCTGAAACACTTAACTATGTCTGTTTTCTATGTTACTGGATTATAACCTGAAGAAATAAATGTATTATTTCAAGAGGATGTTGGAATCGTGTTAAATCCTTACATAAAGTGGTCCCCCCGAATCTAGGAGAGACCCAGTCTTACTCCTGGCGGGGTGATGAGCTTGAGCATCAACCAAGGAGCCCTAAAACAAAGTTGGCCTCTTCGAGGGAGCTGAAGTTGCATGGGGGAAGGAACTTGATGGCCGCGTTTCCCCCCTCCAGACCTCAGGAGGGTCGCAAGAGGGCACCTTATCCCAAAATTCAAGTAACAAACAACAGTGACAAAGAACACACAGTGACATTAATGGCAAAGAAATCTGAATGGGCACAGTGCATACTGCCTGGACATCCAGACAGAATTAAGAAAATTCCTCATGTTGCCTTGTCAGAAGACTGGGTAATAGAGGTGTGCTCTCAATGGCACATGAAAAGTTAAAGGGTTTTGATCCTGGGTCCAGGCTGCCAACAGTCCATATGTATCATGCAGCCCTGCATAGAAACAGAATGAAATTGAGGTGTGTAATAAACCTGCACATACCTCAGAGCCCCCTACCATATTACTGATCAGAACAGATGCTAAACTTTATCTTAGCCAAATGGCCAAAAATCTTGGTTGTGCCACTGCTAATCTATGTTGTGGTCCATAGATGAGGGCAGTAAGTGAAGGACTCCGCACATCCATATAATTTAGTAAGGTTGTCTTTATGAGAAATCCCTTTAAAGAAAATGTGTCATCTGAAAATGACCTATTTATTTCATGTTTTTAATGTTAAACACATTTTTTAAGAGTTTGTGTTTATTTTTAATGTTTCATATTATTATCAATATTTTTTTTAAAAAAAATCCTTAAATCCTTCAGTTTTCAGTTTGACTACTGGGCATAATAATTGTCTGACACTTCCTGTTCTGTAGAGAGAGATTTTCAGCAGTCTTCTCATTATCAGGACAAGCAGGATCATACTGAAATGTGACGCCATGTGTATAGATAACATAGGATCCACCAGTCACAATAGGAGAAAGTCACAGTTCCCTCTCCCCCTCCTTGCACACTGACTTCTTCCCAGGTCACACAGCATGACCAGAAAACTCTCCTATAGAAGTCAATGGGACTGAGCCAGTCCATAGTCTCCTATGTTCATGTAGCGTGTGCTGTAAAGCATCTCTCTAAATGCTGTTAATAGCAGCTCAGGCAAGATGACAACCCCACATAATCATATACAGACTACAGGTTTAAAAAAAAATCTACAATCTAAAAACAAAAACAGCTCAGAAGAAAAGAATATGTATTAGGGTCTTGTTTTAATTAGTGAAAAAAATGGAGATTCCCTTTAAAGGAGTTGTCTCCCTACAGAGTTTCATAGGATGCATGAAATAAATAATCTGTCACTTCTTGATTCAGACTGAATGTGATTTGCATACAGCTCTGTGGTGTATTCAACTCTGTGTTTTCAGTTGCTAATTGGTTCAGATTAGCTCAGAAGCTTCTCTGAAGCTGCTAGCAGGACTTTTTATCTGATCCCTCAAACAAAAGCCCTAATTACAGTGCTGTTTACTTCAGATAAATCAAGCTTTTTACTGCTGCTCAGCACAGAGGCTGCCGCGACCTGTGTAATGACAACACTCACTGCTATCACATAGAACAAACAGCAGGGGGGAGAGATGTTTACAGGTCGGTTTACTGAGGGAACTGAAATAGCCAGGGAGGTGATTAATTCACTTGTATCTCCTTAACAAAAACAGATGAACAAAGCAATATATTTGGAAAATGTCTTTATTTTGTGTTCCCTACAATTTGAAAGCTATTCTTTGTAGCGAAACAACCCCTTTAACTATATCTTTGAACCTTTACAAACAGGTATCTACAATACATGCATCTTTTGTGTCTTGCAGACTTGTAAGATTGAGGAAGAGTAAAGATGCAGTAACAATGTATCATGCATTTCTATGCTCTTTCTAAACTCACTTATGTTCTATTTGAGCTGTATAAATTGAGTTACGCAGCTGTAAACGTATGCGCTGGAAATGTACGCTGTCCGAGGTGCTGAAACGGCTCCGTCATCTCTGCCCTCTCTCCTGCTAATATTCCCTGGCATGGTGCATACAAGTTTTCACCTCTGTCACCTCGTTTGCATTGCTCTGCGCCTCATTGTCTCCCTTTAGCTGCCTCTGCTCTGTTCCTTTCCACATTCAGCCACCACGCTGCAGACTGTGTACTCTGATTTGCATATTGCAATAAATCCCCCACACTAGATGACAGGGTTGTGTCATTATTTGCAAACGTACAGATTGTCATTATACCTGCACTCTGAGCCTGTCAGGGAGAATGCAATACACCAGACCACAGAGCGCACATAGACTGGCACATTGTGACACAGCAAACACAAAGGACACAAACAGTAGATATAAAATATCACGGAAGCGCTCAGCAAAGTAGAACAAACAGACGTCCTCTATTGGGAGCAATAAGGGGCAGATACTATGCAGTGGTCCCTCAACTTACAATGGACTTGGATGCAATATTGTCACCATACAATGGTCTTTTCTGTGGCATTGTATCTTGAAGCCACACTCTCCATACAATGTCCCGGACACTGCTGATCTGCAGCTCATGTGATTGATGGAAGCTCCAACCAATTATCATGAACATTGTTCTCTTAAAACATCTGTATTAGTGCAGTGCATGCAGTGATTGGTGGTCTAGTAGCGCCTCTTTACATGTTCTATACTGCTCTTTACATCTGCCAGGATGAGTAGCTCCTTTGGGCACCAGCGATGGTGATTTTTTTTTTTTAGTACATTGATTACAAAGTACATGAGCTAAAGAAGTTCATATCCTCAACAAGTGATTTCCAGCAGCTCTTTCTGACTATTGTATGTAAGGACGCACTTTATCTGTATCAGTTAATTGTCTAATTTTCCCTCAAGTTCCATTTTGCATTACGTTGGGGACATTTTCGGGAATTGGAACCAATTACCAGTTTTCCAGAGTTACGACTTCAACATACAATGGTCGTCCCACAACCAATTAATATTGTATGTTGAGGGACTTCTGTACATGCATTGGGCACATCAGTACAAGAGTGCATGTCATAATAGCACTGAGTAAGTATTGAGTTGGAAATTTTTGTGGTTTATTTTTAATCAAAATAGATGCATGAGATTAGCAAAGCAGGGTTTGCTTGTTTCCAGGAACAGTGCTCCACTCATTTCCTGACTAACTTTCGTGGGTTAGGATGCAATACTAGAGACAGACAATAGACTTGGGAGTGCTGTCTTTGGAAAAATAACTAAAAAAAGGAAAACAGATCCTTTTTTTCACTTTATATAAATATAAAAAGATAATGATTAAAGGGGTTTTGCCACGATGTAATGTTGACGTGGGATCCTCCAAAATGGGTATTTAATCACTTTTCTAAATATATGTGATTAAAAATATTGCAGCCTGAGAAAGCTACAGGCTGCCTTACCTGCCCTTAGTTACTTAAAAGCTTCTATTAGATAAGACCTGACAAGAGCTGCTGGCCGGGCTTGCCCAGAGAACACTTCTTATCTGATGAAAGGGAGCTGAAGAAGCTTTCAAGGCACCGGGTAGAAATATGTTGTCTTTTGTATACAGAATCCACTAGTTGTAGTTTGATTATTTGAGTGAACATTTCACACGATCCCTTATGCATGGCTCTGTGCTCTGGCTGTGTCTCTTGCTCTCTCAGCTCAGCCTGGCTTTGTTTACATTTGCTTCTTAGCAGATAAAGCACGTCCTGGCAACACCCCTTTATCAAAGTGTTACTGTATGTAAAACTACAAATAAGGGGCCCTTCACATTTCTTTTTGGACTCCGTTTGGGGTATCTGTCGAGATACTGTTCAAAATTGTACCCTGGTATATAAGCATTAGAGGGTAAGAGGACAAACATAGTCTAATGTGGTTTATTCCCCAAACGTTCACGCTTTCTACGTGGAACCAAAAGCATGGTAGATTACGCTATCATGTCCCGTGCAGAAAGTGTGTATGTTCACCATAGTCCAAACAATACTCAAATAATTTTCTATTCTCTATGGCTCCACCGTGGTGTATGTCATTTTTTACAGTATCCCAGCGGTAATATTGAACTATCTACAAAACTAAGTGAATGGCACCTTACACTGTGGGGTATTATCTGGTTTATTAAATAACTCTTAAAGGGGTTGTCTCACTACAAGGATAGCTTTTTATGTTAAATATCTTTCAAAAAAAAGTCACTTTGCAATTTATGTCCATTAAAATTTTCCTACCTATTCCTAGATTTCCCCTCTTGTATGGGCAGCATCAGCTCCTCAGGTCGCTATAGCTACAGACCTGTTTGATCTATCCTGATAGGCTGCCAGCACTGGTTGCTATAGCTACAGACCTGGCTTCTACTGCAGCCTAGAAGAAGCCAGTAAACACGCCCCTAAATTTAAAATGAAACCAAGAAAACAGGACTGAGGGAAGATGAATCAATATAGTGAGACAACCCCTTTAAATAATATTAGTGATCGTATCAGATTTGTCATACTTGTCTATGCCTGAATTAGCAAATTCAGCTCTGCTATATCTATCTGGGAGAACGACCACGTTAGTTACTGCACTTAGACATTATTTATGGAAATTGCCATACACTGTATAACAAAAAGTGCAGCCATTTATATACATTTAACTAACAATCGGCAAATTTGAAACTTGTTCACCACACCCAGCAATGTCTAGGAGCGTAGCAATGCTGACGCTTAGCACCAGTGATTCTTTGACATGATCCCTGTTGTGGTTTTAGCTGTTAGACACAGAAAGAGACATTACAGAGGTTGTCTTGGGCATACCTAGGACCTGTGTATTTTTCATAACAAGTATGCCAATATGTAGGAAGTGCAATGTCTATGTGAGAAGTTTAAGGGGAAAATGTACTAAAGAGGTTTTCTCACTGCAAATATTAGCTTTCAGCATGTAGGGACAAGTAATTGAAGACTTTTTCCAAATACATTAGTCTTTTGATTTTACCTTGGTTATGAGATAAGAGAGATTTTATCTGCTCTGAGTACATATAGGTTTCTCTTGTTATGTCCATAATCTTCCTTCCTGGTTAGACAGAGAACAGGGAGTAGAGTCATCCTGGATGGAGCTCACTCTGGGAGGAGACTAATTATCTCCAACAAGATTAGCTTTTGTTTTCAGATGAGCAATTGTTTTCATCCTTCGGAGCACTTGTAACTTTGTTTACTGAAAATTATATGTCTTTGTAATGTCTCAGGGGAGCTAAATATTTTAATCACTGCTATAGACTCACCCAGAGCTTGATTAGACATAGGATGAAAAGCTGCTTGTGTCTCAGTGAAACAGCATTGTGAGAAAATCCCTTCAAGACTGGCGCAAAATAGAAGTAAAATGAAAGCTAAGCACTGATTGGTTGCTAGAGGCAACAGAAATAGTCTTACTGATAGTTTTGATGGACCTATATTTTAGAAAAAACACTGACCCATATTTGTATTTACACAAAGTGTTGTAAAATGCACCTGAAAATGGCACATATTGTAGCAGCGTGTGCTTTAGACACTAGGGCAATATCTATGAATTCGCATGCGCCATTTTTGTAACACCAGTTCTAAATAGATAAAGAGGGTGTATAATACAACAGTATGAATGAAAGTGTTGTCCGCCAAATATTTCTGGTGCAAAAAACATAAAATTGACGCATAGAGTGTTATGGTATGGTAGTTTCGCACCAAATTTTGGCACATTAAAATATGTCGTCAGGGGCACATTGCGGCGAGTTTGGCCACACGCCTGTTCATACATCTATAGATCCAACAGTATAGGGTGAAGGTGAATTCATAGATGTCACCCTTTTTGTGAACAGCCTAAAAGGGGCATGGTTAGATGAGAGATGGGCTTGGCTTTGTGGGGAGAGGACTGGGGCCACTGCTACATGCAGCTCCAGAAATGTGCCAAAATTCTGCCGTAGACAGTATGATCTAAAAAAAAGGTAGATAAGTCCAAGATGTGCCAAAATGATCAAACAGCATGAGCCACCATGATAAATCTGGCCACATGTATGAAAACTGTCTAGGTCTAAAACTCACTTTGTTGCCCATAGCAACCAATCAGAGCTCATAGCAACCAGTCAGAGCACCCCTCTCATTTTTCCAGAGCACTATATGAAATGAATGGGGCGCGCTGATTGGTTGCTATGTGCTCTGATTGGTTGCTATGGGCAACAAAGTGAGTTTTAGGCCTAGACAGTTCTCATACATGTGGCCCTAAGTGTATGCTCTCTAACTTTTAGACAGCAATAGTAAATGTGCCACTGTGTTTTGTGGTCTTTTTTGCTGTGTGTGTTTTTTGTTACAAATAACACCAGACTTGACAGTAGAAGGATAGAATATTATTAAATACCATACATGCCAACTCTCCCGTTTTTGGCGGGGGGGTCCCGCTATTTGGGGTCCCACCCCCCCGCCCTCCCGGGGGAGTTGGCATTCCTCCCGCTGCCAGCAGGCGGCGGGGGTTCTTTAAATTACCGCGGCGCAAGAGTAGCGCTGGCGCGCTACTCTTGCGCCGCCGGGCCGCTCCTGCAGGCGGGTGAAGCGGCCGCAGCGTCCGCTCACCCGCCCAGAGTCTCGCTGTGCAAGGAGGAGGCAGGAGGGATTGTTCCCCTCCTCCCTCCTCCCCCTTTATGTACGGCGCTGGTGTGCAGGGAGGAGGCAGGAGGGATCGCTACCTCCTCCCCTCTCCCCCTGTATGTACAACGCCGTTGTGCGCCGTACATACAGGTCAGCGGTGCAGGGGAAGTGACACGCGGCTGCACTCAGTCCCCTGCGTCGCTGAGGAGCTGCAGGAGCCTGGTCAGGTGAGTGGAATTTATTATTTTATTTTTATTAACTACATGGGGGGCTCTACCTGGCTACTAAAGGGGGCAACTACCTGGCTACTAAAGGGGGCAATACCTGGCTACTAAAGGGAGCAATACCTGGCTACTAAAGGGGGCAATACCTGGCTACTAAAGGGGGCACTACCTGGCTACTAAAGGGGGCAATACCTGGCTACTAAAGGGGGCACTACCTGGCTACTAAAGGGGACAACTACCTGGCTACTAAAGGGGGCACTACCTGGCTACTAAAGAGGGGAAAATGACTACTAAAGGGGGCAATACCTGGCTACTAAAGGGGGCACTACCTGGCTACTAAAGGGGGCATCTACCTGGCTACTAAAGGGGGCAATACCTGGCTACTCAAGGGGGCACTATCTGGCTACTAAAGGGGGCACAGTGGCTACTAAAGGGGGCACAGTGGCTACTAAACGGGCATCTACCTGGCTACTAAAGGGGGCACAGTGGCTACTAAAGGGGGCATCTACCTGGCTACTAAAGGGGGCAATACCTGGCTACTAAAGGGGGCACTACCTGGCTACTAAAGGGGGCACTACCTGGCTACTAAAGGGGGCAACTACCTGGCTACGTAAGGGGGCAACTACCTGGCTACTAAAGGGGGCAAGTACCTGACTACTAAAGGGGGCAATACCTGGCTAACAAAGGGGGCAATACCTGGCTAACAAAGGGGGCACTACCTGGCTACTAAAGGGGGCAACTACCTGACTACTAAAGGGGGCAACTACCTGGCTACTAAAAGGGGTAACTACCTGGCTACTAAAGGGGGCAACTACCTGGCTACTAAAGGGGGCAACTACCTGACTACTAAAGGGGGCAATACCTGGCTAACAAAGGGGGCAATACCTGGCTAACAAAGGGGGGCATCTACCTGGCTACAGAGGGGGCATCTACCTGGCTACAAGGGGGCATCTACCTGCCTGTAAGGGGCACGACCTGGTTATGGGGGGCTACTACCTGTCTATAAGGGCATCTACCTGGCTTTCTTCCAAAGCCATTATGCAGTGAGGCGGAGTGGGTGTGGCTTTTTGAAGGGGCGTGTCACACAAAAAGATGGGCGTGTCCATGCAAATTTGATCTCCTGCTTTTCCATTTTCAAAAGTTGGCAACTATGTTAAATACACTACAGAAATGGTGTATTTTTTAGCGTGTTCATCTTAATTATGGAGCCAATGCCATTTTTTTCTTATTGGCATCTCTATCAGAAAAAATAGCCTTGCACATATAATTTAGAAAGAGAAAAAACTATGAAATTGATGGCCATTTTTCACAAGCTGCAAAAGAGAGCTCCTACAATACTGTGTGAAGCATTAAAGGGTTAATGAGCACTTTCATCTAGTGACAAACCGATGCCGGGCAACATTATTGATAAATCTGCTGCAGTGTTAATAAAGGATATAAAGAGTATAGACCCTGGTCACATCTAGTTTTATCTTCCATCAGAGATATACGTTAGAAGTATTCCCAGACATAGACCTCTGACAGACTGCTGTCATGTTCCTGTATATAGGACTGCAGACTGCACTTTCCTATACAGTTAGAAAAAAAAACTGCAAAACATGACAAAAAACCTCAGTCTTTATCTGCTACTGTTTTGCAGGCAGACTTTGCTTTTCTTGTGGTTTTAGGCCTTGTATTCAGCTTTCTACACAAATCAGAGCATCTTTTGGAAGACACTTTATTTCTCCCAGCATGCTCTGCTTCCTGTGATTTCAGCAGTGCTGCTTTTTAACAGTAATAATAATTATGCCCTCCGGACAGACTGCTAGGAATCACTAACGAGCTTCCACACTGCGTGAATGGAAATGAAGGAGGAGCTGGGTGCAGCAGGAGAAGTGTAGGGGTAGAGATAAGGGTGGGATCACTCTACAGACAGGAGTACACTTACACAATATTTCACTGCCTTATATATATACATACACACATATGTCATCCTGTTAACAGGCCCCAAGTTATACATCAGAAGTATGTGTGTGTGTGTATGTATGTTGTGGAAGCATGCTCCTGTCTATGCAGTGTACAGATCTCACATTTATATATATTTATCAGGCCCTATTCTCATCTTGTTTTATCTTCCATCAGAGTTATACATCAGCATGTTTATATATATATATATGTATATATATATATATACATATGTGTATATATATATGTATATGTATGTATATATATATATATATGTGTATATGTGTGTGTGTATATATATGTGTATATATGTGTGTGTGTATATATATATATATATATATATATATTTTTATATATATATATATATGTATGTATGTATGTACACACATAAATAAGCACAGTGTGTGTTGATGACCAAACGCTCCACAACTCAAGCAGAATGGCTAAATGTGACATCTCCCCGCTTTACCCCCACGGGCAGCAGCTATGACTCCTCCATCCTCATATATACTATTATTTATATGAATGGATCTGTTTCCTCTTTGCTTACTACATTCTCTGCAATTTAGCAATGTTCTGTTTTCTCTGTATCTTATTATTGGTGACCTGTTGCTTCTCTCCATATTATCTGTTTCTCCACACCTGCTACATCACTCATCTGCATCTTTACCCATCTAAAGTGTTACATTTACTTGTATGTGACCATAGAGATAGCCTAGACTTAATTTTGTGTCCATATCAAGGCCAGACCTCCTACCCCCATTGTTCCAATGCTACTGCTTCAAAATTAGATAACTCTAAAACCCTTAGTGATCTAAGTTCGGTTTATAAGCAATTTAGGGGATCCCCGTGTTGGGCCTGGATCACATCTGCATTCTTATTCTGTTCTGTAATAGGAACAGAAAAATGAAAATAACGATGGTGAGGGATCCGTTTCCTGATGGACACCATCGTAGACCTCATTGACTAGAGCAGATTCCATTGGGTTTCTGTCATGGTGTCTTGCATGCTGCGTTATTTTTTCCAGCCTTTTGACAAAATCTATGATAGAAACTCCACACAGCTGTAATATGATGCCTAATGAATTCAGTCAGTTGAATTTGGCCTCTATGTCACATACAGAGGTAGTAGTAAATTTGTCATATAGTTTATTGGGACTGTGCTCATGTATTATTATGTAGTGTATCTAGTGTATCTACATGTAGTATTATGTAGTGTATCTACCTGCACTCCTATGTACAATCACAGGTAACACCGTGTAAAATCCGCTCACCTATTGACTTGTGCTCAAGTATCGGCTCTGCTACATCTGTGCACTTACTGTTAAATCAGATTGACCTTTATCCCTTCTTGTCTATCTTTGGCTATGTTGGTAGAGTCTTAACACTTCTCATGGCTCCCTCACCCTTCCACATTCCCCGTTTCAGATGTAGTTTTGATCTTGTCTCTATACATACACACATATACATATCTCCCTCCTGCTCGCTCTCCATCTCGCTTGCTCTCATCTCCATCTCTCTCTCGCACACATATTCTCTCTCATCAGTGATTGGTGAAGCTTCTCTGGGCGCTGCTCATTTTGCAGAGGATGTAAATATGTCCATAAACTCATTAACTGTCTCGCTGCCGGGAGAGGATTGGCAATATTCGGCTCCCTGCTGCAGTATTTGGAAAGAAGCAATGGTGCATAGTAACAGGAACAATTCACAGTCCACATTTTTAGGTCAGGACTTTCCTGACTTTTTTCATAACCTTATTTCACTGGGTTTTTACCTTCCACCTCACATGACCTGTTCTCTGCCCCCTCTTACACTTTCATTCGTTTTTCCACACTTTTCTGCCAACCTTTCTCCCAGCTTCCTGCTGGGTTTACCCCGCACTCCATCCTCATTTTCACCATTATCTTTCTTCACCTAATTTATGCCCGTCTTTTGTCTTCTCCCCCTTCCATCATACTTAACCATGTACCAAATTCTAACACCCTTCCTATTTGCTAATTTTACCATCATCGCATCACTCTTTTCCTTTTCCCCTGCGCAACAGAAATCCTAATTGTTCTGATCAGATAGTAGCTGGTTGATAGGATTAGCAGCTCCCTCCCTGCTCTTTAATACCTTGCCCTCCCAGGCTGTCGTTTTCTGGTATTAGCCCGTGTTCTGTCTCTCTCTCTTTCTTTTTCGGCCTCCTTGGGAAGACTAATTAATTTATACCCGTAGCAGCTGATCTTATGAACAAGCTGCAGCTGCTGGGCTGGGATTTTCTTTTCCTAGGGAAATGGGCACACATGGCATTAGAGCAAGGGGACTTGATGCCACCTTGGAAGGATGAAGCTTCCATCTCTACTTAAGTGCCAACTGTATTGAATAGGTTAACCAAGGAGTCCAGATTTGTTCCAACCACATCACGGCTGTTCTGCCATTCTTCATCTTCTTTCCGCTGTCTCACACTTTACACCCCCTCTTCTGCTGTCTCTGTTTCTCACTAACAACACTTCCTATCGTCCCTCCTCCGTTTGCCTTCATTGCCACTTCATGACTCTCCATCTATTTTTTCATCCCTCTCGGGATTTAACCCTGTTTGCTTAACACTATCTCCAAGTAAAACCCTCTGTCGAAATGTCCTGGCCACACGTGCACTATTGCCCACCTGTTTTTTGGCTTTGGGTATAGCTCTACCCTTTCCTTTCTCCTCTCTATCTTTTTCAATCCCTCTATTTGCTTCTCTTCCTCCTACACACTCTGCCCCTTTCTCCCTCCCCCCTCCTCCCCTGCTCTCTCTTCTCTCAGAAAATCCATTTAAATGCAATTCTATTCATAAGGCCCCTCTCATGCATGTCTAATGAATTTCAGGGAGAATGCTCTTGCAGTGTGGCCGAGTAGGGACCCAATCTACAGAGTGTGTACAAGTCATTCGGTGCAAACCCTGGGTGCCTTCCCACTCTGATTACAGCTTAATTAGAAATAAAACCTTGTAGCAAGAGTAGTGAAAGGAGACCGGATTCTTTTAACTCCTTCCCTTGGTGATGAGGATCGCAGTCTGGACACTCCAGGGTTGTATAAATAGTCTGGAAACCGGGGCTACTTATGATTGTGGTCAGTGTGATGTCCGCAATACTCCATACACTTATGGTTACCTGGGGCAAGGCCTTATTTTACAGAATTAAGTAGGATTAAAATCTTTTTTATTTGAAAACTTTAGATAAATTCCTAATATATATTTATGTAATTTATGTAAAGTTTTCATTTGATGTAAAAATAATTTAATCCTATTTAATCCAGTAAAATCAGGCATTGCCCCAGGTAAACATATATATATCACAATCTGTCGATACAGTGTTGAGTGTAAGGCTGGGTTTACCCAGTGTCTTTTGATGTGTATTTTACATCAATATTTGTAAGACAAAACCAGGAATGAAACCTACAGAGACAAAAAGTATAAGGGAAAGGCTTGTACATCTTTTCTGATTTGGACCCATACTTGAAGTTGACCCACAAATACTGCTGCAAAAAACACTTCAAAATAGCACTTTGTAAAGCCAGCCTCCTGCACTTTTTGGCAGCTAAATAACTGAGCTCACACTGAAAGATAAATAGATATTTAAGAATATTTGCTGCCAAATTGCAAAACTCCTTAGCCATCGAGTTGACTTTTTGAGTTGAGTGTGTTTCGCCATTTTTTTTAGTTAATACTGTTTGGGGAAATTTGGGTGATAGACCATAATTAGGGCTTCCACTTTGTTGGAGTTTACCTAGTTATCCTACATTTTGAAAGAGAATGGTGAAGGACTGCCTGGGAAAATTTGACATTCAAGAGACTGGGAAAAGTTGAAGGACTCCCTTGTCAAACAAATACATCAGAAAGTAATTTTTTGCACATCAGCAATGTATTATATGTTACTTCCTGGGATATTATTGTCTAAAGTTAGAAGCCCAAAGCTTGAGGTTGCATTACTATGGCTAAATCAATGTCTCCAACCTAACTAACCTGAAAAGTCTACAAACATTGATGTAGATGGTGATTTGTAGAAACACAAGCTCTCCATGGCTAAATTGACAAAAGTCAGAAGAAGACACTTTGTCATCAGGATCACTCAGTAATCCAGCCATAGGTTTTGGAGGTGTAACTCCAAGTAATCTTATCTCAGTCTAGAAGTAAGATGAATACATGGAGCATCTTTGATCCGGTGCATCTCTGACCCACTGACATGAATGGATAACATACACATGTGGACAAAATTGTTGGTACCCCTCCATTAAGGAAAGAAAAACCCACAATGGTCACTGAAATAACTTTTAAATACATTTAAATTTACTAAAAATGAACTAAGGAAAATAGACATTGTTTTCCCGTGTTACCTACAAATTAGGAGCACGATACAGACCTGGAATTGGCCCTCTCGCCCATCGACAACCACCCCATTTCATAACTTTTTACTCCATAAAAAGGGGTTCGAAAAACGGATTTCAGCAGCGTATACTATGCTATCTAAGGAAAGCCTTAACTCCAAACCTGATTATGCTCTCAAATGGGAGAGGGAACTAAAACAAACCTTTTTGATTGAAAATTGGATAGAAGCTGCATCAGCCCCAATTAATAGATGTGCTACCCACACTGAATTATCCAGAAAACTACATCTCAGATGGTAGCTCACCCCTAATAGAATTGCACATATGTCACCGGGATACTCCAAGCTTTGCTGGAGAAGCTGTGGAGCAACGGGTTTCCCAATGCATATGTGGTGGGAGTGCCCATCAACTAGGGCTCTATGGTGGGAAGTGGAAAAAGTCTTGTCAGAGGTACTCTGCTATCCGATACCCTTGACTCCCGAGTTAGCCATTTTAGATATCACTTTAAGAGACTTCATGCCTGGTTTCCATACTATTATATATCATGTATTGGTAGCGACTAGGATGGTGATTGCACACTATTGGAAATTGCCCACTCCGTTAGCGATTAAAGAAGTAATACAACGAACAAATTTACAATTCATTGCGGAAACCTGCTTGGTGATACCACCTCATTTAGTAGATAAAGTATATAACAAATGGCTCCTATGGATTACTTCCAGATATTATAAGAAACCACCTTTCTAGTGATTGAGTGTTAGTTTTTCACATACCCTGCCACTTCTACTGTGATCAATCAGACCAGATCTACTCCTGGACAGGAGAAAGGTCTAATTCATTGCTTAAGTGTTGTTTCTTGTGTTAGCATTTACAGATACTGCTATGCCCGTGTCAAGCTCTTTTGTGTTATGTAATTGATCTAACTCATATTGGCTTTGTTTAATATGTTGCCATGTTTGGCAGGATGTTATCATTTTGCTGTATGTTTCTTATTTTTCTTTTTTAAAAACCCAATAGAACTCTTATGGTTAAAAAAAAGAAAATAGACATTGCTTTTGTAGTTCAACCAAAACATTTAAAAAACAAGCTTATGGAACTGACCTGGTACAAAAACGGTGATATATTGTTGCACAACCTTTTGAGGCAATCACTGCAAACAAACTATCTCTATAACTCAATAAGAGTCTCTGTAACTCCGTAAGACTTCTGCACCAGTCCACAAGTATTTTGAGCCACTCCTAGCAAACTGCTCCAGATGTCTCAGGTGTGAAGGGTGTCTTCTCCAGAATGCATCCTTCAGTTCCTTCTAGAAATATTCAGTAGGATTTAGATCAGGACTCTTAGGACGACATGTCCCATTAGGGCTGCACCATTTTTTGGGTGTATTTTGCAAAAAAACTTTTGACGGCCTATTCTCAATATAAATGAACTGTAGTACACAAAAACTAGGCGCATCATACGGCAGGCACGACACATTTGAATGCTCTTAAATAAAATAGGCGCATCAAATATGCTAGCAAGGATATATTATGCGCCTAGATTATGCTATGCGCCTACATTAGGTGCATCAATTATACTATGCAAGGTATACCAGATTTTTGACAGGTTCATTAATTCAGGTGCACTATACACTCATTTAATGCACCTTAAAACTGGCGTGGCGGCACCTCTTTTCTGAAATGTCAACCTTAGAAGCCACTTCCGAATAGTCCAATACTTTACTCTCAGCCATTTTTGGATGTTTTTAGTTGTGTGTTTTGAGTCATTATTGTGTTGGAGGACCCTTGACCTGTGACTGAGATCAAGCTTTCTGACACTGGGCAGCACATTTCATTTGACGGTCTTGTGATTTCATTGTACCCTGCACAGATTCAAGACACCCTGTGCCAAGCCTCCTCCTTGTTTTTCAGTAGGTACAATGCTCTTTTCTATGTAGGCTTCATTCTTGCATCTGTAAATATAGAGCTGACATGACTTGCCAAAAATCTCCAGTTTTGTCTCATCTGCCCAGCAGACTTCCTCCAAGAAGCTTTGTGGCTTGTCAATATGCATTGTGGCAAATTCACTTTTTGTATTTCCTTTCAACAGTGGTTTCCTCCTCTGTTGTCTTCCATTAAATCCACTTTTGTAAAAACAGAGAAGACTAGAACAATCCAGCACTGATTTACCTTGACCTTGGAGTTCACCACTAATCTCTTAGGAAGTTGTTCTGGGCTGTTTGGTTGCCATTCCTATTGTCCGTCTCTTCAATGTGGCAACAATTTTCCTCTTGCAACCACAGTGGTCCAGATGTATGAAACGTGTCCTTGTGGAAAGTTTTATAGGTAGTGCTGCACCAAAGTTGAGATGATACTTATGTTTGAAAGTGTCTAACAGCACTTTATAAATGTGTTATATAGTAAGAGACTGCCCATACACCAAAAAGTGCCTAAGCCTCGCCACTTTTAAAATAGCATAAATACCAAAGCATGAACTGTGACACTTTTTGGAATGATATTTCAGTGACCAGTGTTGATTTTTTTTATTCTTTAAAGCAGCTTTACCACAAAGTAAAATTGACGTGGGAAGCTTGAAAATTAAAATAATAAAAATAATAAACATTTTCTCCATTCATCATTATTAAAAATTATGTACCCTTTTTTGGTTTTCGCTGCTCCCTTAGTGATCCATAGTGTACCGCTCATCTCCGGGGGATACAACCAGTAACGAGTGCTCCTCAATCTTGCCACATGTGCTCAGACATCACCTCTCCTTGCAGGCACCTACTGTCAGTCACTGCTGAGCGAGTGTTCAACCCCAGGTGCTGTTATTCTTCTCCTCCTCTGTACTCCTTAGTAATTGGTCAAACAGTGCAAATAAGTAAAAAAGAACCTTAATCAGGTATGTACATACATGCCAACTCTCTCCCGTTTTTGTGCGGGGGGGTCCCGCTATTTGGGGTCCCCTCCCGCCCTCCCGGGGGAGTTGGCATTCCTCACGCCGCCAGCAGGCGCGGGGCTCTTTAAATGGCCGCGGCGCTGGAGTAGCGCTAGTGCGCTACTCTGGCGCCGCCGGGCCGCTCCTACAGGCGGGTGAAGCGGCCGCTGCGCCCGCTTCACCCGCCCGGAGTCTCGCTGTGCAGGGAGGAGGCAGGAGGATCGCTCCCTCCTCCCTCCTCTCCCTGTTATGTCCGGCGCCGGTGTGTGCGCCGCACATACAGGTCAACGGCGCAGGGGGAAGTGACGCGCGGCTGCAGGGCAGTGACGCGCGGCTGCTCTCACTTCCCCCTGCGCCGCTGAGGAGATCGGTCGGAGCTGGCAGCGCTGCAGGAGCCTGGTGAGGTGAGTGGATTTTATTATTTTATTAGCTATAGGGGGGGGCTCTGCCTGGCAACAATGGGGGCACTACCTGGCAACAATGGGGGCTCTTCCTGGCAACAGAGGTGGCACTACCTGGCAACAGAGGGGACATCTACCTGGCAATCAGATGGGGGGCACTACCTGGCTAACAGAGGGGGCACTACCTGGCAACAGAGGGGACATTACCTGGCACAGAGGGGGCAACTACCTGGCAACAATGGTGTGGCACTCTTGGCCACGAGGGGGCATCAACCTGGATAGACAATGGGGGCACTTACCTGCAACAAATGGCGGCACTACCTTGCTTACAGTAGGTGACAATCTACCTGGCAACAGAGGGGGCATCTACTGGCAACAGAGGGGGCCACTACCCTGGCAACAATGGGGGCACTACCTCGCAACAGAGGGGTGCACTAGCACTGGCAAAACATGTTGGGGCACTACCTTGCAACAGGGGGCACTTTACCCTGGTAACAGAGGGGACTAGCTGCAAACAATGGGGGCACTACCTGGCAACAATGGGGGCACCTACCTGGCAACAATGGGGGGCACTACCTGGCAACAGAGGGGAACATCTACTGCAACAGAGTGGCATCTACCTGCAACAATGGGGGCATACCTGGCAACAGAGGGTGGCATCTACCTGCAACAGATGAGGGGCACTAGCTAGGCAACAGAGGGGCACTATATGGAAACAATGGGGGCACTACCTGCAACAATGGGGGCACCTAACCTGGCTAACAAAGGTGGCACCTACCTGGTCTACAGAGGGCTTCTACTTGGCTACAAGGGCATCTACCCCAGTAAGGGGCACTACCAGCTAATGGAGGGTTACTACCTGCCTATAAGGCATCTACCTGGCTTTTCTTCCCAAAGCCGTTTTGCAGTTAGGTGGATAGTGGTGCTTTTTGCACAGGGGGCTGGCATGACGGAAAGATGGGCGTGTCCATGCAAATTTTAGCCCGCCGTGCTAAAATCTTCCTGCTTTTTTCATTTTCAAAAGTTGGCAAATAAGTGGTATGGTAACATTGAGAAAAAAAATCCACAAGTTTAGTTTTTGCAGGGATTTGAACTTCGGACCCCTATGCTGAAAGGCAGAAGTGCAAACCACTAGGCTACATTGTAGCTGCTCACAGCGCTAAACAGACCTTTGTTTCACTAGATTGAACACACTGTGGGGAAAGGCATGGTGAGGGCAGCGTGCTGAGTCACATGATATGCAGTTCAAACAAATCATACACGCCCCCTTTTGAACCACTGAAAGCTGAAGCAGGACAAACTAGGCATGAAATGTCTCCGCGGTAAAACCCCTTTAACAGAAGGGTATCAACAAATTTGTCCCCATATCTATAATGCTTTATTTCCCCTTTGGAGGCACTATAGGAGTTTCAGGTGGGGTTTACTGAAGTGGGGTGGCCTAAAGTCTGCTTATTTTGGGGGGATCCTTTGGATACAGAAATTATGAATAAGCATTCAATCCCTTCCTTGGCTACAGTTGGCACAGTTGTAGATGGTGGCACATCTCTGATGCCCTACCAACGCTCCCTGGACACTCTCCGAGATGAGACGCTTCTGTGCTAAACAAATGGATGGAGCTGGCTATTATACAACCTCAAAGGAAGTTTTGGCCTTTTACTGACCATGTGGCGAAGCATGGCCCTTTGCTAATGTGGCCCTCGGTAAAAATAAGTTAAACACCCCTGCTCCGAGGTATATTCAAGTAAGCTCCGTTATAGAAAAGCATATTGGGCTCATGCTTGATTCTATTTCCTGTCCATGTGGCTGACAGTTATTAATTATTATTATTATTATTTTAAAAGTGTGATTAATACCAGGGCACTGTACAATGAAAGTGGTTTAAATAAAATACGCAAAATGTACACAACAAAGTTGAAGAGAGTCTAAAGTGTTGTGGTAGAGAATTTCAGAGTATAGATAATTCACAGGAGAAATCTTGTCATTAAAGGGGTTGTCTCACTACATTGATTCATCTCACCTCAGTCCTGTTTTCTTGGTTTCATTTTGAATTCAGGGGGCATTTTTACTGGCTTCTACTAGGCTGCAGTAGAAGCCAGGTCTGTAGCATTAGCAACTAGTGCTGGCAGCCTATCAGGAGAGAGTAAACAGGTCTGTAGCTATAGTGACCTGAGGGGCTGATGTAGCCCATATAAGAGTCAGAATAGGTAGGATACTGGTAATGGACCCATATTGCAAAGTGACTTGTTTTTGCAAGATCTTTAACATAAAAAGCAGCAATCCTTGTGGTGAGACAACCCCTTTAACTTAGATAAACAAAGCTTCTGTGCTAGAGACTCAGCAGAGAGTGACTCACCATGGTTGGACTGACTGACTGCAGCTTAGAGCAATGAGAGATCAGAGAGAGCAAGGAGAGGTGGTTGTTAACCTAGAGAAACTTCTGTGCTCTAAGAGGAGATAACATTTTTACATCCTGAACAAAGAAAAATCAACATAGCAATGTATTTGGTAATATATTTAATTTACCTTTCCCTACATATTAAAAAACTAATCATTGTGGTAAGGAAACCCCTTTAAGTAGAACGGCAGCAGGTCTAGGTGTATAGACAGTTAAGCACAGGCATAACATACCTATGGGTGGACATAAACATGTTTTAATCTTTAAAAGGATTATCCAGCCTTATAAAAATCCACAGCATGGGCCATCAACATTAGCTTGCATGGGATCACATTATGGGATATCACTGCAGTAACATCTATAGCTGTTGTAAGTATGGTGATCATGAGCACTGCAGCCCCCCAGTTAGCTGATCGGTGTGGTATCGGGTGTCAAACCCGTACCAATCTAATATCGATGGCATATCCTGAATATAGGTTAGGATAGAATATCAGTTTTGTAAAGTTAGATAACCCCTTTAAGTGTTACAAGAGAAGTATTCAACTTCCTTCATTTTCCTTTCTCACTCTCCTATCTGCAGCTATAATGTAAAATAAGTACAGAGAGTAAAAGCTGCATGTGTGAATACAGCCTACTGCTGATGTATTTAGGTAGACAAGGATTTTCCAGTCTGAACATATGGAAACCCTCAGCTGTGAGACCTTAGATATGTAAAGGTCTTGAGATTTTAACTGTAGATAAGAACGTTTCCATTCACTGATGACAAGAGATAACTAGGAATTGAAAAATTAGCTAACTTAGAACTTTGCAGAACTTTTCCAGCATACTTGGATTTAGCTTTAAAATGTTCCAAATGCTATAGCTGTCAGTCTTCTGCCATAAGTGCATTAGTCATCATAGCGTAGGATATTTGATGTATGCCATATACATCTATACATATATTTTCCTTCTTTTCATATTCCTTTTAGGGAACAATAACTGCCTTTAGATTTTGAAGTGCAGTGACTCAAATTAGCACCACCTAGTGGCATTCAATTTATGAAGTTGAGTTAAATTTATTACATGCTCTTAACCTACACATACAGTGAAATAAGTATTGAACACATCATCAAGTAAATGTATTTCTAATGGTGTTTTCACACAGTGCGTTTTTTGTAGCACCAAAAAACACACTGTGTGAAAGCACCCTAAAGGTGCTACTGAAATTAAATTCTGACCAGGTGTCGGTAACAACACATACAGTCCACAGTCAAAGAAATCAAACCATTGATGTCCATAAATTAAGTTATGTGTAATAATGAGAAATGACATAGGGAAAAAGTATTGAACACATGAAGAAAAAGAGGTGCAACAAGCCATGGAAAGTCAAGACACCAGCTGAAATCCATCAGTAATTAGAAAGCAATCCTGCCACTTAGTTAAAAATAAGATCAGCTGGTTCGACTCATGGTCTATAGAAAAGTGTCTCATTACCAAGGTGCCACACAAAAAAGTCTCAGGATGGGTAAAGCCAATGAATTGTCTCAGCCCTATCTTTGCAATACTTACTCATGGTATTGGGTACAGAAGAATTTCTTAACTAATGAAGGTTTCAGTGAGCATTATTGAAGCAATAATCCAGAAGTGGAAAGAACTTCATCACCATAAACCAGTGACGACCAGGTGCTCCCCGCAAATTTTTTTTTAATCCTCTCTGAACTCATCAGAAGGGTTGTTCAAGAGCCAAGGACCACATGTGGAGAGCTACAGAAAGACCTGGAATCAGCAGCTACAATTGTTTAAAAGAAAATAATAAGTAATGCACTCAGCCTCCATGGCCTGTATGCACTCTCACCACGCAAGACTCCATTGCTCAACAAAAAGCATGTTCAAGCGGGTTTACAATTTGCTAAACAACAATTAGACAAGTCTGTGAAATACTTTGGGAATATCGTCTGGTCAGATGAGACCAAAATTGAACTCCTTGGATGCCATAATGCACACCATGTTTGGAGGGCAAAAGACCAACAGTGAAGTGTGGAGGTGGGAATATCATGGTGTGGGACTGTTTATCAGCGTGAGGCACTGGCAAATGTCACATAATTAAAGGAAGAATGATGGACAAACGCACAAGATGCACACGGCCGCAGGGGGGACGGCTTTTCTCTGCGATGAGTGGAGAAAAGCCCTCCCGCTTCACATTGATATGTTCATATTCTGTCCGAAAACCGGCAGAAGAATGTGCATGTAAAATGTTTTTCAGGCGGAAAAAAACGCCAGGCGGAAAACCTGTGCAGTGGGGACTGCTGCACGGGTTTTCCATAGGAGCCCATGGTGCTAATTTTCGGCCGTTTTTTCAGACGGTCTGCAAAACTGCAAATCACCTGAATAAACGGCCAAAAACCCGTGCCGTGGGGATATGCCCTAAGGACATGGCATACTGGAACCATGTTCTGTGGTATGATGAGACCAATGTAAACTTATTTGGTTCAGATGGTGTCAAGCCCACAGTCAAACATGGTGGTGGGAGTGTCATGGTTTGAGCCTCTGAGTGTTGCGGGCTGTGGGGAGCTACAGTTCATTAAAGGGGTGTTATCGTTTCATTAAATGGTCTTCAGAATAAGGGGACAGTGAAAACAAGCAACTTTGCAATTGGATGTCATTAGCAAAGCTGCCTTGTTCTCACAGTGTCCCTTATCTTGTGTTTTTATTTACACTGATATCCAGTGTGGGTCTAATCCCTCCTCCTTGCATTTCACTAGCTGAGAGCTCATTTACACTGTACAGCCCCTGGGTCGATTCACTGGCTGTACAGAATGACTCAGAGTTAGGGGCCGTAGCATTTTTCTGTCTCCACACCTAGCAGAAACAGACTTCAGCAGATTGTACAATGAGAAAACATGACCGTTTTGACCCTGTGCCTAACTCTCCTGCATACATACAGATCTGTGCCATTCTTAGAAAGCTGTAATACATCTCCAGCTGTGAGAGATCAGTGCTCAGATTAGATTGAAGGCAGCCTGTGGTATGTATACAACTCTTATAAAATAAGACTGATAGGGAGAGACACAGTGATATATGGACTCACAGGGGAGGGGGGGGGGAGTCTCAGGCCAGCAGTGAAGGGGGGATGATGTCATCCAGCTGGGAGGGGAAGAAACGCTCCTTCATTCACAGAGTTGAGAAGCTCAGAGCAGTGTGAATGAGCCGAAGTAAGGAAGCGATACATCCCCTTTAAGGGAATCATGAATGCCAACATGTACTGTGACATACTGAAGCAGAGCATAATCCACACCCTTCAGAAACTGCACCGCAGGGCAGTATTTCAACATAATAACTACTACACGCACCTCCAAGACGACCACTGCCTTGCTAAAAACAATGAAGGCAAAGGTGCTGGACTGGTCAAGCATGTCTCCAGACCTAAACCTTATCAAGCATCTCCTACATCCACCAGCTCCGTGATGTCATCATGCACGTGTGGAAAAGGATTCCAGTGGCTGCAACCTGTGAAGCTCTAGTGAACTCCATGCCCAAGAGCAGGCATCCTCAAACTGCGGCCCTCCAGCTGTTGGGAAACTACAACTCCCATCATTCCCACTGTTATAGATGCTATAAATGCATGATGGGAGTTGTAGTTTCCCAACAGCGGGGGGGCCGCAGTTTGAGGATGCCTGCCCAAGAGAGTTAAGGTAGTGCTGGAAAATATTGGTAACCACACAAAATATTAACACTTTGAGCAGAATTTGTCCATTTTCACTTAGGGGTGTACTCACATTTGTTGCCAGTGGTTTAGACATTGATGGCTGTGTGCTGAGTTATTTGTGGTCGCACCAAATTTACGCTGTGTTAAAGCTGGTCACTGACTACTTTACTTCGTATCAAAGTGCCACATCTTCAGTGTTGTCCCGTTAAAAGATGTAATATAATATTTACAAAAATGTGAAGGGTGCACTCACTTTTGTAAGATACTGTAAGTGGTTTCCAGTCTCATACAGAGCTTAGTGTTGTCAGTCCCTTAGTTCCACCCTCCTTGGACATGAAGAAAACGTCCCTATTTTCCACTATGAAGGTATCAAGAAGACATTTCAGCAAGCATGTTCAATACTTTTTCCCTGTATCTTCTGTCATTATTTCACATAACTTCATTTATGGACATCTATGGCTTCATTTCTTTGCCTGTGTGGACTGGATGGGTTGTTACCAACATCTTGCGAGAATTTCATGTCAATAGCGCCTTTAGAAATATATCTACTTAGAAAATTGTTGATGTGCTTATTTCACCCGCTGTACATAAAGATACTTGTAATGTAACACTGATATATTATGCAGAACATTGCATTTTGTGACGCAGGGTTATCCTTGGTCTTTCACCGCTTTTTATGGAATAGTGTGTAATGTGATGGGTAATACGTTGCATCGCTTTGTGCTTTAAGTAACATTACACAGTGTTAGGTTATTTTATTTTAATGCATTTTCCGAATCAGTCCCAGTTTTTGCGTCTCAGCATTTATCAGACCTTCCCAGATGTCTCACTGTGGAAAACTGAGCTCCAAGTCTTTAGTTCATCCTGGCGGCACCTCTCTCTTCTCAGTTCAGCCTCTCCCTCAAAATCTTCCAGCTTCTCTCTCCTCCCTTTCCCTTCCCCGGAGAATGCCTGTGCTGAGTGCTGCTTGGGGACTCCCCAATTCAGTTTGACAAATGTCGATCGATCCAGATTGGCCGCCAGGGCTCCATCCAGCGCACATTAATCTGAACGATGGGGTGGCCTCCGCCTCCTCCTCTTGCTCACTTCATCCGAGTAATGAGATGGTGCCCCCCTCCCACCTCTTCGCCGCCCTCACCTCACACTTTATTTTAACTGCTGCTGATCGATCAGCTCTGTTTGTTTCTGTATGGATTAGCTGCTACAATAATATCACTTACACCTCTTAGAAAGAAGTGTGAATGTTCGCTTTAATGTGCTGAATAGAAATACTTTGACACTAACATTATTTGATCTTAAAATCATAGGCTGGCTGCAAGTCATAGCTCCTGTCATCTAGTCTTCTAGATGGGGGCAAGAAGGGTAATAGGGATGGTAAAGAATCACATCCAAAAATGCTGAATGCATAAAATTACAATACAAAAATACAATACAAAAACTAAAAATATACCGTGTTTTCTACATATACGTAGAGCAAAAAAATCACATTCATACAACATGGATGCAAAAATGTTACAACTGCCCATGTCCAATGCCGCACTCTCTGGGGCATATACTGTCCCCTTAGTCTAATACCAAGGACTCAGAGGCTTCTCCATGAGGCACTATGTTCTAACCTCGGGGGATCTCAACAATACAGCATCCGGTTGTTCATGCTAGGGTTTTATGGAATTTACAACAACTGGTTAATACTATGTATGGTAGTTAGCTTACCGGAACACATTGTGAATTTATGTAAAATATGGCTAAGTCCATAACACAGCCCTGCTGCACCTGATGATCTGAAATGACATCTAGGTATAAAGGCTTGTCCCCATGGCACGGGTTGGCAGCCGGTTTTTCAGACGGTTTTCGGTTTTGAAAACCGTCTACAAATCACCTGACAAACTTTAAAAAAGACCTTAAAGGGAATGTGTCATCAAAAATAACTTATTGTTTAACTCACATATATAAGTTCAACACATATTTAAAGAATTGTTGGTTGTAGGTTTGTTTAATTTTTCATATTACTTTCAATATTTTTTTAATAATTCTTAAGTCCTGCAGTTTTCTCTTTGGCCACTAAGCCTATTAATAGTCTGACACTTCCTGTTCTGTAGAGAAAGATTCTCAGTTGTCTGCTCATTATCAGCACAAAGAGGGTCAAACTGAAAGGAGACACCAGTGTGAATAAATAACACAGGATCCACCAGTCACAAGAGGAGATAGTCACAGTTCACCCTCTCCCCTCCCTGCACAGTGACTTCTTCCCAGGTCACAGAGCATGACTAGAAAACTCTCCTATAGATGTGAATGGGACTGAGTCAGTTTTAAGTCTCCTATGTGCATGAAGCTGGTGTAAAGCATCTCTCTGACTGCTGTTAAAGCAGCGCAAACAAGGCCTATTGGCCAAAGGGAAAACTGCAAGACTTAAGAATTATTAAAAAATATTGAAAGTGATATGAAAAAAATAAAAAAAAACAACCAAAAATTCCTAAAAAAATGTGTTTAACATAAAAATGGGACTTAAGCAATGACTAATTTTTTGATGACACATTCCCTTTAATGGAAAACCCACGCAGCAGTCCCCACTGCACGGGTTTTCCGCCCGGCGGTTCTTCAGACCGCCAGTGGTCCGAAAAACATTGAATATGTTCATTCTTCCAACCGGTTTTCCGACAGAATATGAACATCTCAATGGGAGGGGTGAGGGTTTTTCCCCGCTAATTGCAGAGAAAAGCCGCCCCTCTGCGGCCGTATGCACGGCCCGAAAACAGGACAAATACCAGTTGGATAAACTGACCAATATTCGTCCTGTGCCGTGGAGACGCACATTTTTGCTGCTGCTGAATAAAATAATAAATCTCATACTCTCTCTGACCTCATCTCTGTTCCAGCCCTGCCACTGTCCACCATTTTTCTGACATTCTTCTATTTCCTGTCCCCGATGGTCAGCTAGTGAATGCTGCAGTGATCACTTGTCATTGCCTGACATCACCATTAGGAGCATTCACTTCCGGGAGCAGTAAAGGAACAGAAGACTGGGGAAGACAGCGGCAGCACTGGAATGATGGTGAGGACACAGGGGAATAAACCCCTTTAAATTGCTGGAGATGTAGCTGACTCAACATAGAGGTGCACATTTTGGTCTTGTTCCTTTAGCTTCTAGGATGGATCTGCCACATGGCTTAAAGTGGTGTTCCAATCGCAGACATATATGGCAGAATGGAGAGTCGCTCGTGCTTGCGCAGTACTCTCCATTCTGTCTACAGGAGTTTCACGTACAACTCTAGCATACCTCCCAACTTTTACAGATTGCAAAGAGGGACACATCAAGTCACACCTCTAACCACACCCAAACACATACAGGTCAACTTTTTAGATAGCCATAAATGGACACATTTTCAGGATTGCATTGTATTCAATGATGAAATAGTAAGCAAGTTGTTATGTAATTTATAGCGAGGAAGCAAATAGGTACAAGATAGTCAGTTTATTGACGCAAATGTATTTCCCAAATAAAAAAAAAGAGGGATATTTATAGAGCTAAGAAGGACAGAGGGATAAGGGTTAAAAATGGGGACTGTTCCTCCAAAATAGGGACACTTGGGAGGTGTTCTCTAGCATTGTTCAGTTGTACTCAAAACCTTCATAAAACAAAATGGAGAGTATTGCACAAGCATGACCTACTCTCTGTTATGGACAGAGGCTGTCAGGAGCCTGCTCTCATGACAGGTGTGGTTCCCGGAGGTGTGCTCCTCACCTATCAGACATTTATGTCATTCTGTTGATATGCCATAAACTTCTGAGATGAAAACACACCTTTCTCTATAGGCTTCATGCACACATCCACAGTACAACTCCCAAAGGTATGGGTCTGTAAGGAGGTTGAATACGAGGCACTACAGAACAGTGCAAGAACCCCGTGTCTTCAGGAAGTCACCCCCTCCTTTTAAAGAGATTAGTACATGTGATATCAAAATGGTGCATGAAGCGCTTACGCCTCTGCTGTACTAAGCCTTTGTGCACACAATCTCTAATCTGAGAGTCAGGTCAGTTAGATGGCTTTAAGATTTTCCTGCAAATGTTAAGACTATTGTATATTTAGCAATGCCTTTATATGCTTTTATTGGGCCACAAGGGACTCATGCACTTGGCTAAACCATATGCACAGCCCTATGAGTGTATGTGCCTCTGTACACAAGCTATAAACAATATGTATAATCCGAGGCACCCAAATGTGCAGTTCTACAAGTCAGTGAACACAAGGCCAAACTATGGTTCATCCCAATTTGTGGGGCACAGATTATAACAGCCATGCTGTATTAATAGAACACACCTGCTGCTAGAGGTGATAATTATGATTAAAGGGAACCTGTCACATAGGTTGTGCCCCTCTTGCTGAGGACAGCACAAGCTAGTGTCAGACCTGCTGTTTCCAGCGTTGTGTCCCTTATTCTATAAGATGCTGGAGTTTTAGAGCATTTACCCCTCAAATCTTATTCATGAGCAGGTGTTAGCCCCGCCCACCAAAGGCTAGCCCAACCCACCTGACAGTTATTCACATATTTCTACCTTTTCAAAGTAATAGGTTTATCCGTTGAGGTGGGCGGGGGCTAGCCTCAGGTGGGCGGGGTTTGAATGACTCTTCGAATAACTCTTCTGGCTGAAAACTGCAGATTTGAGCATTAAATACACGAAAACGACAGCATCTGACAGACTAAGGGACACAGCGCTGGAAACAGCAGGTCTGCCACTAGCTTGTTCTGCCCTCAGCAAGGGGGGGATAATCTATGTGACAGGTTCTCTTTAAGTGTATTATACAAAAAATTCTAAGTTAACACATCCAGATAGTAATGAAATGAATACACTAGTGCACACTGTAGTGGCTGAAAAGCAAAAGCAACCAGAATTTATTGCCAAGAAAACACTGGAGGCTTTGGCCCCAGCAAAAGCGAATCTGATGAGGGGACATTGACATGGTAGGTGGGTTTGCATAGTTTGATCACAATGTGCACTAAGTACCTCATATTTATAGAGACAGTAATATAGCGGTACTGCAGTTCAAACAAGCCACAGATTCTGGGTGCATGGTCTTAGTGCCTGCTGGTGCGGCCGTGTTTGCTGAATAAATTGTATTATTGGATTGTTATTTCAGCTAATACATTCTGAGGTGATCTGTACTTGATGATTATTGAGATTACCATTGAGGTAGTTCTCCAAAGCTTCTAGTATGTATCTATAATAGGATATCCTTGAAGAGCTTTCATGGAATAACGTTTTGGCAGCATTAAAATACTGAAATATTAAGTTGAATTTATGTATATACACCATGATTGCCCCTAAAAAATATACAAAAGATTTTTTCTCGCCATTCACACAGCTCTTATATAGATGTGACATTTGTTAATATATGGGCTGAGAAGGGCGAGGGTTCATTGGTGCCCCAAGCAGTAGTCTGAGGTTCACCATGCAGGACTGAGGACACCGGCTCCCTTGTTTGTTTAGAATGTCATATATTGTGAGAATTAGCACTAAGTGGCATGTGTGAAAGCGGCTACAGCTGATTTCTAGGTAGCCAAAGGATAAGCGGCTTTACCAAAGCTGGAGCTATGACTTGTGTGCCTAATCTTTGCAGCCTAATGAGTTGCTCTGTCATTCTTTATGTAATCTTCTTCCTGTAAAAGAAGTCATATTTCGACGTAGAACTAGTTAATGATATTGTTCTGTGGTCCCCAAGGACTGTGTACATAAGATCTATTAAAGTGATCAGTGAGTTTATATTTTGTATACAGTTTGGTCCATGAGTGCGTATCTCACATTGCTCTATGAGTAATGGTGGGGTCACCACAAAGACCTTGTACATCAAGGTTAAAGGGGATGTATCGCTTCATCAGTTAGCCTGTTTCAGTGATCTCACAGCCTCTCAGTTACAGAAATTCAGGGATGTTTCTTCCCCTTCCAGCTGGGTGTTTCTTAACCGAAGGGGTGACATCACCCCACCCCCTTCACTGTTCATGCTGGCTCCGTGTGTTCCCCCCTCCCTCCACATGTCACTGTGTCTCTCCCTATGCAGAGTATGTAAGAGCTGTTTACATACCATAGGCTTGCATTCATGTTACAATTGAATCCAGTCTTGTATAAACTCCTCCAGAGCTGTGTAGAGTGAAATGCTCTTGGCCTCTAATGCTCTTTCTATGTTTAGGCACAGTCGCACAGTTGTGCTGTTTTCTGATTATAGAAGCCCTGCAGTGTTATTCTGTTTCTTCTGGCTGTGCAGAATGAAAATGTGCCGGTCCCTTACTTTCAGTGAGAGGCAGGAATGCAAGCTCAGTGAATATAGCCGACCGGGGGCTGAACGGAATGTAAATGAGCTCTCAGCTTGTGAAATGCAAGGAGGAGGGATCCGACCAGCACTGGATATCAGTGTAAACAGAAACAGAAGATAAGGAAAACTATGAATACTAGACAGCTTTGCTAATGACATCCAATTGCAAAGTTGCTTGTATTCACTGTCCCCTTATTCTGAAGACCATTCAATGAAATGATACAACCCCTTTAATGCCCTTGTCCTTATTCCATTTCCGGCAGTGGTTACTTCAGAAAGATTCACTGTTGGACCAAAACGTGGTATATTTCCACAACTATTACTGCCTTATAAAAAGCACCTGAACCTTACCACAACTGAGCCAATAGGAGCTATGAGCTGCAACGATTGTGAGATTCATTGAGTACCGAAAAATCCACCCTCCCATGAACTTTGGTTCATCTGCAACACCAACAGCTAGACTGCAAGTATCCACTACCCATAGGAATGTTCTGGTGGACTTACATAGCGACTTAAAGAATTTGTGATGAAATGCTGCCCTCGAAGCTGTCCCATTTCCTGGTTGTTATGACTGTACTCCAAAGCCTGGCACAGTAATCCTTCTGGATCTCACTTCTTGCAGTAATAACTGTTTCTTTTTCCTTTGTTTTTTGTGCAATCTAAAAAGATTTACATTTTTATACCATACTTATTACCCATTTTTTGAGTGTTGGGGACACCTATTATTCTCTGTGCAATCTTCTTCCTGTAAAAGAACTGTGTGAGTCTATGTTCAGTGGTCCCCTGGGAACCCAACGGGTGTCTAACATCTATTATAGTGATCAGTGAGTGTATGATCCCACTTGATAATATATTATGCATACTGTTTGGTCCATGTGTGCTTATCTCACATTGCTCTTAGGCATTCACAACAAAGTCAATGCCTAAGACATCAGGTTTTTTTTTATGACAAGCAATCAACAATGAAGACAAGGTACCCTTGTCGGTCATCTAGCACGCAGACCAAGCTGATGTAAACAGTTACAAATGGTCTGAAGTGACACTTGGTTGCCTCTCACCTTCCTTAAACGGTCCTGGAGTTGTGCGGCATTCATCATCCGATTCCACAGGGCATTGGTTACAATGAAGCGGTCATCAGTGGGTGATGGAGCCAAAGGACGTCCACTCCTTTGCCTTTTTGTGACTCTTCCTGTCTCTATCTCTGTTACAACCTGCTGATGACACTCTAAGCTCAGTGGCCACTTCCATCTGAGAACATACTGCACAAACCTTTGTAATGGCGAGGTACTGTTGATCAATTGTAAGGTGTTGTCTTGGTCTCATGATGTCAAAATGTGAACAGCATGATGCAAATTGATCCCCTTAATATTTTGGGTGATTAACCCCATAATCCCACTACATAGTCGGTGGCTGTCGGCTGCTAATTGCATCCCGCGCTGCTTAGATGCCATGGCAAACATGGTCGCAGCATCTAAATGAATGAGAAATAGTGCCGCGCGCCATTCCTCACTCTGATCAGGACATCAGTGGCGAGATATATATGTATATATATATACAATTGAAAGCAGAAGTTTACATCCACTATATAAAAAGACACATCTGCATGTTTTTTCTCACTATCTGACATCTAATCAGAATAAACCTTACCTGTTTTAGGTCAATTAGGAACCAAAATTATTTATATTTGCCAAATGCCAGAATAATGAGATAGAGAATTTTTTACGGCATTTTTATTACTTTCTGCCTAATCAAAAGTTTCCATACATTTCATTAGTATTTGGTAGCATTGCTCTTAAACTGTATGACTTGATTCAAATGTTTTGGATATCCTTTCACAAGTTTCTCACAATAGTTGGTAGGAATTTTGGCCCATTCCTCCTGACAGAACTGGTGTAACTGCGCCATGTTTGTAGGTCGCCTTACTCGCACCTAACTTTTCAGCTTTGCCCATATATTTTCAATAGGATTGAGATCAGGTGTTTGTGTTGGCCACTTCAAAATATTGACTTTGTTAACCTTAAGGCACTTTGTAACCAGTTTGGCAGTATGCTACAGGTCATTTCTGCCCAAGCTTTAACTTCCTGACTGATGTCTTGAGATATCGCTTCGGTATTGCTATATAATCTTCTTTCCTCATGATGCCATCTATTTTGTGAAGTGCATCAGTCCCTCCTGCAGCAAAACAACCCCACAACATGATGCTGTCACCCCTGTGTTTAACAGTTGGGATGGTGTTCTTTGGCTGCCAAGCTTTTCCATTTTCCTCCAAACGAACATTATGGCAAAACAGTTAAAGGGGATTTATCGTTTGAGCTGCTCGTGCTGTTCTGCTAATTTTCTCAGATTGAGTTTGAAATCCAGGGGCGTGTTCTTCCTCTCAGCAAGCATGTCTCCCCTCCCACGAGGCGTGTCTTCCCTCACTGAAGAACTGTGACATCATCATTTTGTTTGAAGCAGGGGATGCAGAGGTTGTCTGAATATAACAGCTCTGTAGCCTCCTGCATGCTTACGTCTGCAGCCTTGAGGCTCCACAAGCTGCAGCAAGCACCTATTATATCTATTATATCTCTTAGTTTACACACTGAAAGCCAGCAGCTTTAACTTCTGTTCTAGTGGTATTCAACCAAATTGTACTGACAACAGGCGGAGACCTTTACTCAACTACAAGGCCAAAATGTCAGCTTCAAGTAAAGATCTCTGCTGGCTGTCATGTATACGAGTGAAAACAGTGGGGGGAGAAGCAAATCAGCTTGAGAGAAACCTCTCAGCCTTTAACTGACTTGGGCTGATGTTGTAGCGGTAGTGTGTTGGTTTTACAACGAAGGGGTTTGAAGTTCTAGTCCCCTCACAGGGTATATCCCCCCCCCCCCCTAAATTCTGCACATATGTAGAGAGACCTAAAATATATATGTCAATATCTATAATGATATATATACACATACATAGCTCCCCTATATCATGTCTCATCCCCGAGAGTATATGCATTGTATCACATATGTTGGAAGTGCTTGGTGTGACTGTGAGAATGGGACACTATATAGGGGAGCTTTCTGTGTGTGTGTGTGTATATATATAAAATTATAGATGTCTACACATATATTTTCATATCTTTACATATGTGTACAATTTATAAAAGGAAAAAGAGCTGAGATGTACATAGAGCCAGCAGACTCTGGTTTCACTATCGATTTTAACAGCTCAGAGGGGAGTAAACACAGAGTGTGCAGGCAGCCAATCACAGCGCAAGGGGCGTGGCCATGACGTTTCCTGTCTAGGAGCATATCCCAACAGGCTGAATGAAATGTCAGCCAGCCACTCACAGTGCAGGGGGCGTGTCTAGGGCACAGGAATCGACCAGGGGGCGTTCTGACCCAGCAACAGCAGAAATAGAAGACAGATTTACAGCGAAGCTGATATCTGCTAAACCAAGTGATAGAGGTAATGCAACCCAATTACAAAAGTGCTTATTTTTACTGTCCCTATAATCTGAGACATGATCTTTGTAACGGTAAAACCCCTTTAAATTTTAGCTTCGTCAGACCAGAGGACATATCTCCAAAACTTTAGGTCTTTGTTCCTGTATGCATTTGCAAACATTAATCTGGTGTTTATATGTTTCTTTTGGAGTAATAACTTCTTCCTGGCAGAGTGGTCTTTCAGCCCATGTTGATACAGTACTCATTTCACTGTGGATAATGACACAATCTTACCAGCTTCTGTCAGCATCTTGACAAGGTCTTTTGCTGTTGTTCTTGGGTTGATATGTACATGTCGGACCAAAGCACATTCATCTCTGAGACACAGAACCCATCTCCTTCCTGAGTGGTATGATGGCTGGACATTCCTATCGTGTTTGTACTTGCGTATAATTGTTTGTACAGATGAACGAGGCACCTTCAGGTATCTGGAAATTGCACCCACGGATGATCCAGACTCGTGCAAGTCTACAATTATCTACCCAAAATCTTTTTCTTTAGGTTTTCCCATGATGTTACACACAAAAGCACTGTGTTTCTGATGTGCAATAAAATATATCCACAGGTGTGTCTCTAATTAACTCAGATGTTGCCAATAAACCTACCAGAAGCTTACAAAGACATAACATCATCATATGGGCTGTCCCAAATTGTTTAAAGGCACAGTAATCCTACTGTTTGTAACTTTTGACTTTGCAAAAAGTAACCAAAATGCCTTAAAAAATTCTCTCTCTCATTATGCTGGCATTTGGCAAATATACATAATTTTGGTTCCTAATTGACCTAAAACGGGAAAGGTTTATTCTGATTTCATGTTACATAGTGAGAAAAACCTGCAGATGGGGCTTTTTGTATAGTGTATGTAAACCTCTAGTTTCAACTGTACTGTATATATATTTTTTTGATTTGTTTTCACACACAAAGTGAATATAGTCTTTTTAATGTGCATGTCCCCATTCCCACCTCCCTACAAAAATCCAAATGACAGCGTGAGACATTGTTGACCCTCCATCAGCCGTCCTCATTAATCTCTTTCTCTCCACAAGTTTTACGCCTGTGACAAGCATAAAATGAAAAAAATGTTTATCATTATCAGTCTGAGAGGCTAAAGGGAAGGTTTAAAAATGTACATTAAAGGGGTTGTCTCGCTACAAAGAATAGCTTTCAAATTGTAGGGAACACAAAATAAAGACATTTTCCAAATATATTGCTTTGTTCCTCTGTTTTCCCTAAGGAGATACAAGTGAATTTATGACCTCCCTGGCTATTTCAGTTCCCTGCTCAGCAGTAAAAAGCTTGATTTATGTAAAATAAACAGAACTGTAATTAGGGCTTTTGTTTTGGGGATCAGATAAGAAGTCCTGTTAGTAGCTTGAGAAGCTAATCTGATCTAATTAGCAACTGAAAGCACAACTGAGCACAGAGCTGTACAAGCACAAGCTGTATGCAAATGAGTCAGTCTGAACCAGGAAGTGGCAGAGTATTTCATTCATGCATTCTCTGAAACTCTGAAGGGAGACAACTCCTTTAAGGAGACTGTATTATTAAAACATATAGAGCTGTGTTCATGTCTGCATTGTGGCTTGGGTTTATAATAAAAGCCATGATGCAGTTCAACAGATACCAGCAGCACCTGGGGACCATTACTGTGGTCATTGCAATGGCTGGAATCTCAGAGCTTGAGAAACCATATCCTGGGTTGCACCTTTAGTCATAGGAAAATCAGTTCAAAAGGAAATAGTGTACCTGCTTAATGTCTAATGATTAAAAGAGGATTCCACCTGAAAGCTGAGACGGCACTGGAGACCCTTGTTCTGACCCAGGAAATCTCCTCTCCTTCCTGGCACACTATTTATGATGCTCAGCTGGATTTCCCCGCAGGTATTTTACCATTAAAGAATTTAGCTCAGACTTTAATCTAATTTTACAAAGCATAAATTAATTTTTTCTAGCTAATTTCTCAAAAATTCTGTGATCTTCAGACAATCTAATGTCTAACACAACTGTCAGACGCGCTTCTACTTCTGCTGTTGGCTGCAAAATAGATTTGACGGGTTTGATTTTTCTTGGTCTCTTTCTGTTAGAGGGTAAGCAGCGCCCAAGTTGTTCTTCCGCACCCCTTTTTAAGGAAATTAACACAAAGGTATTTTTGGCCAAAACATAAGTATTAATGGAGTATCAATTAAGTATGTTTGAAATGAGAGTTATTTGCATCCATTACAATGAAATTCTAAGAAACAAGACTTTTTTAAACCTTAAAGGGTTTTTCTTACCACTTCGATGAGCTTTAAACATGCAGGCACGGATAAATAAAGACTATTACCAACTACATTGCTGTTCTGATTTTGCTTCCTTTCAAGGCTATATGAGAGTGTTTTTTCTATTTGGTTACTGATCATCTCTCTGTACTGGTGAGGTCACTTCCTGCTGCGTCTTATCAGCAGCACAGGAGCTTTTAGAACCTTTTAGAGCCCTGTAGACTTGTGCACTGCTGCTAATACCCCTTTTTTACTAATGTCCCTCATTTTATCTCTGCTATTAGTAGCTGAGTCTGTTAGTCACTGTTGTAGAACCACCCACAGCCTAACTAAGAAATGGGAGCCTAAAGCTTACTGTGAAGTGCAGGCTCCATAAAACAGCCTGATAAGAAACCTCTATACCCGTGTTTCCCAGAAAATAAGACACCCCGAAAGTAAGACATAGCAGAGATTTTGTTAAATTCCCTTATATAAGGCACCCCCTGAAGATAAGGCATAGCGGAAATCATTACTGCAGCTCCCCATACACAGGGCCGTCCCTAAGGGTCGGCAGAGGGGGATCAGGTGTTCCCAAGCTCCGCTCACCCCGAGGAATGGCCCTGGGACATCTTGTTGTAGCAGTGTTGAAGGACCTGAGCAGGGAGGTCATGTGACTGTGATGTCACCAAAGGTCCCGAACATCCTAGGACAGGAGACAGAAAGTGTACAAGTAAGTGAGGGATGGGGGGAGAACAAAGCAATGATACTTACACACACACCTTACAGGATGGCTGATGGGGCATGCTGGAACTTCTAGTTTTACAAGTCCCAGCATGTCACATTTACATATATCCTATGGTTTGTAACTTTAAACTTTAAGATATATATATACACACACACACTAGTATAGCATGCTATAATTTATTTGTGGAAAAATAAGACATCCCCTGAAAATAAGACATAGTGCATCTTTAGGAGCAAAAATGAATATAAGACACTGTGTTATTTTCGGGGAAACAGGGTAAATACCATACTGCAGATCCAATGTATGACTTATCTTGTACTGATCATGTGTTATAGCCTGTAATATAGACCAGGGCTGCATTCTTAATTCTGAAAGCAGCAAAGCTCAAACCTTCTAATATTTCTTGCTAGCTCAATGTCCCCACACACCTTGTGGTGATTGTAGAAAGTGTAGTATTTTCCCCAGGCATGATACAATAAAAAGAAGAATAAACTCTTCTACTGCACTATAGGAGCTCAGCTGCGCTGACAACATACTTGCTGACTGTTTAAATGACAAGAAAATATTATGAAAGAAGCGCTGGGCTCCAATCTAGGCTATAACTCCCGAGTAACTGCACAGTAAGTAAGGCAATGTACTTATAGCTTATCTTTAAATATCAATTATATGTATATAAAATGTAAAAAAAAAAAAGTGGACGTATCCATGAGAGGAGTTTTTCTTAGCGATCAGGTGGTTGCTGGGATATATTAGGCAGCATGGAACAGTCATTGTTAAAGTCGGGTGTTACAAACAGGCCAAAAAGGAAAGCACAAGTGTCTGAGCAATGTAAAGAGGACCTGGGATCATTCTTTAAATGTGTTTTTTTGAAAATTTCCAGCTAAATAACAATTCTGGAGCCTCTTCTCTTATAACTCTGTGTTGTGCTGTTCCTCTGTTATTCCTTCTAGGCAGGTTTTAATGTTGTGGCTGATTGTTGTATATACTCTGTGCCATACGTAGCAGTCAGGCGATGTATTCTATATATAGAGTCTGACAGATTGAGCTCTGTGCATTACATAACGCTGCGTGCTGTACATAAGGGCTGTGTACTGTATGTGGAAGCAGGCAGACTGTGCTATTAAAAGAGTGGCACAGGGTGACTATGTGACAGGAAGCTGTGTAAGTGACAGGTTTGGCACTTGCAGTGTTGACATTGGCTGAAGGTGGAAATGAATGACAAATTGACTAATGAGCAGCAACTGAAACCTGTTTCCTTCCGAATTCTCTTGCATTCACCCCCTCACCCTGTGCTTTTATTTACCATGCCTGGATGAAGCAAATATCTGTGAGATAAGAGAGTACATGCACCTTCTGAGTTACTGTCTTTATGAAAGCATTCAGTGCTGAAGGCTAGTTTACATTTGGGTACGTTCATAAGGATGTATATCCATTTACACATAACACCATCCTCATATATTCATGGGTTGCTGGGATTGTGGCCTCTGACCTTCTACCACCATTAATATTATGTTTTCCTTTCTCTTAGAGGGGAGATTTGTCACCTCACCATCAGGTGCACTTTACATTCTGGATGTACAGAAGGAGGATGCCCTATCTACTTATCGTTGCATCACCAGACATCGATATAGTGGAGAGACGCGGCAAAGCAATGGAGCGCGTCTCATAGTGTCAGGTTAGTCTTCTGTATTCTGTAATGACGAATATCACAGAAATGTCTCCGTATATTCACAGTAATATTCACTTTTACAATACTCCTGGATTATATCACTGAAAATAAATGTATAACTCTGCTCCAGCATGGGTTTATGAAAGATCGCTCAAACTAATCTCATCAGTTTCTATGAGTAGGTTACTTCTAAGTGGTTGGTAAGTAAAGTGAATGCTTGTACAAGTGGGTAACAAACTGGCTTAGTGATAGAAAACAAAGGGTGGTGATTAATGGTACATACTTGGACTGGATCCCTGTTACTAGTGGGGTACCATGAGGGTCAGTATTGGGCCCTGTCCTCTTTAATATATTCACTAATGACTTTACAGAAGGATTGCACAGTAGAATATCGATCTTTGCAGATGATACTAAGCTCTGTAAAGTAACAAACACACTAGAGGATAAGGTTTTATTACAAAGGGATCTGGATAAGTTAGAGGCCTGGTCAGAGAAATGGTAGATGAGGTTTAACACAGATAAATTCAAGGTTCTGGACATGGGGAGGAAACATCCATTATATGATTGCTTGTTAAACGACAAAATGCTGGAAAAAAGTGACATGGAGAGGGACTTGGGAATCCTAATGGACAGTAAACTTAACTGTAGCAGCCAGTGTCAGGCAGCAGCTGCCAAGGCAAACAGGATCATGTGGTGTATTAAAAGGGGCATAGAGGCACATGAGGACAGCATTATTCTCCCATTATATAAGTCACTGGTCAGACCACACATGGAATATTGTGGACAGTTTTAGGCACCCGTGCACAAGAGAGACATTGTAGCACTTGAACAGGTTCAAAGGAGGTCAACGAAAGTAATAAAAGAACTGGGTGGTCTGCAATACCCAGAAAGATTAGCAAGATGAGGGTTATTTAGTTTAGAGAATAGACGGCTTCGGGGGGACATAATAAAATATGTTTAAATATATTAAAGGTCAATATAGAGATCTCTCTCAAGATTTATTTATACCCAGGGCTGTATCTAGAACAAGGGGGCATCCTCTACGTCTTGAGGAACGGAAGTTTATACATAAACATGGAAAGGGATTCTTTACTGTAAGAGCAGTGAGACTGTGGAACTCTCTGCCAGAGGAACTTGTCATGGTGAATTCACTAACAGAGTTCAAGAAGGGCTTGGATGCATTTCTGTGATGTGATAATATAACAAGTTATAGTGACTGGATTCTGGAGAAGGGGCGTTGATCCAGGGATTATTCTGATTGCCAGATTGTATTTGGGAAGGAATTTTTTTCCCTAAAATGAGGACAATTGACTTCTACCTCATAGGAGTTTTACTTCCTCTGGATCAACATCTAAATACAATATGTTGAATTGGATGGATGTCTGTCCTTTTTTCAAGCCTTACAAACTATGAAAATTTTTTGTTTCCATAGAGCCTGCAGGTCTGCCCCCAAACCCCCCCCCTTAAAAAGGGGGATTCCAATCCCTTTGAGGTTTTTTTGGGGGGGAAAAAGGGTGGAGCTACATAAATGTGCCTCGGGATCCCCAAAACCCTACCCTCTCGCGGATTAAAGGGGTCGCCCTGTTCCCTTGATAGCCCTTTGGGAGAAAAACGAAACGGGTCTGAGTAAAAAACAGACCTACGATTTGGAAGACAGGGGGAAACCCCTACATTTGAAATCACAAACAGTTTTGGGCTCCCCGAAGTCACCGGAAACTTTGACCATCATAGGAAAAGATAACCGTTCACTCTGGAAAAAGGCTTTTTGTACTTTAATGAGACATTGCTGCATTGTCTACTTTTTTTGCTTGTGTTAAACAAAACCCATATCTTAGGATTTTTTAGGTGGGACCAAAAATAGGGGGGACCAGTGAAATGATACCACCGTCGCAGTGACGTCAACTTTTCCCCAACCAAGAAACCCAAGTTTAGCTGCTTCGCGGGTGGGGCACACCCATTATTTTAAATTTGGGGTGTAAACCCAACTCATGAAAAGGGAAAACAAGGAGAACAAAAAAACAAGTTTTATTTTTGTTCAGTGGCTTTTAAACACAGACCCCGGCAGATAAAGGCTACGAAGGGAAAGGGGACGCTTCGAGATAAAATAAACGGGTTCGGGTTTAAAGAAACCCTGTTATTTAGAGGCAAAACACAAAAGGCTGAAAAACTGGAAGCCTAAAGAAGAGATAATCTAAGTAAAAAAAGGTTCAAAAACCCATTTCCCTTGAAACCCATTTCCTTGATTTAAATTTTTTTGGGGGTTTAAAATGAAAAAAAATCAACTTTGTAGATTACGGGTTTGCCGTTTTTGCTTGGGGGGGTTGTCTATTTTTAAAAAAAAAAAAAAAATTCTAAATTGTTGGGAAAATTCCAAGTTTAAAAACCACCATTCATTTTGGGCCCGGGTTTTTCCTTTTTAAATTTGAGATTGGGTTTAAAAAAGTCCCGTCTTTTCCAAAGGGGAAACCTGCCCCGTCCTACATCCCATCGAAAACCCCAATTGATTGTAAGGGGCACTCTTTTGTAATTCTGAATTTCCTCTGAAGGGGCCCTACAGAGACATTAAAAACCCTATTACTATTTTTTTCCCCCAACAGATTCTAACGTTTTCACGGGGGATCCCAGACCCCTTTGTAATCACTTGTTGTCCTTTGAAACCCTTCTAGCAAGGGGGGAAAAAAATTTGGTTCCCCCAAAACCAAAAAAGGAATCCCCCTTTTTTCAGAAAAAAGGGGATTAGTTAAAAAAAAAAAAAACAAAAAAATAAAAAAAAAAAAAAAAAAAAAAAAAAAAAAAAAAAAAAACCCTTCCTCTTTAAAAATTTTTGTATTTTTTTCTTTAATTTTTACATACAGCACCCCCGGGTTACGAAGGGGTTTAGGGACTGTGGGTTTTTTTTTCAAAATTTAAATTTTGTATGTAAGTTAAAACGGGGATATTTTTTTTAAATGTAACTCCAGAATAAAGGGAATTTTTTTTTTTTTTGGATAGTGCAGGGAAGGGTTTTTACTTTTGTTTAGCTGCCCTGGCCCCGGCTAAGAAAAAATTCACTTCATTTTCACCTAAAGTGCTTGTGGCGTGCTGGAACTTGTCGCTCCACAGCTACAATCTGCTGTGGAACATGGAACTACAAAGTTTCAGCACGCCCCAAATTTCTCTTTTTGTAACTGGGGAAGATGTAAGGGGAACGGGGGTAAGTGGGAGGACTGCCCTTTTTTTATTTTTTTTTTTTTGGGTTTTTTTTACCTTTTTTTCCCCTTTTTCTTCATCTTCAAACACAAAAAAAAGCTCCGTGTTGCCCTCAAACACCCAAGAAACTGAAGACAGGGATTGGCAGCACAGTTATCCTTTCCTGTTCTATCAGCGGATCACCGGGCTACACTGTGAGATGGTACCGGAACACGGAGCCCATTGAAGCTGATGAGTTCATTTCGATACGAGGGACAGATAATGAAATTTTTTTCCCATAAGCAGTGCTCAAAAAATACATTCTGGGGCATATCAATGCTTTGGGAGCCGTAAAACCCAAACTGTCCAAGATTTTGCAATTGTGGTGCTAGAAGGTAAGCAATGCCTTTGTCTTTGCAATAAAGACTAAATAAAACCAAACCCTGTAAAAAAATTTAATTACCTATTTTAAATAGGGGGTTTTTGTTTGGAAAGGGGGCCTTTTTTCCCTGGCAAAGGGCCACCCTTTTATCAATCAAGGGCCGGGTAGGGCGAGTGGGGGCCCATGGAACAGGGCCCCTTTTTTGCCTTAAAATCATAAAGAATTTGATCCTAAAAACTCTTCTGCATGCCTTTGGGTAAAATCTGAGCCATAAAAAGGGTTTCTTTTATGTTTTCTTTTAATACAAATCCCCTTGGGGGGGGTTTTTTACAAAAAAGGGGTAAAATGTTTTTTGGGGCCCCAAATTTGGCAATCATTTTCCCAATACCGTTTTTAAAGTAAGTTTATTTTTAAAGGGGGTTTTCCCACATCTCATTTATACCTCCTGCACCCAAACTCTTTAGCTCTGTGTGCTCATAAGGGGGTGGGGTGATTTGTTTGAATTGCAAAAATCATTTGCCCCCGGAATGAATCACCATCCCCTTTCCCTCTCTCATCAAAAAAAATTTCTTTGTATGTAAAGCATTGTGAGTAGCTGAGAGGTAAAGTTTTTGCCTCCGGGCCCAAAAAGGGGCCTAGGTTCAAACCCCGCGGGAAACCAAGCCTGTTTTTTTTTTTTATTTTTTTTATAAATCAAAAAAACCCTGTTTTGTTTTTTAAAAATTTTTTTTTACCCTGCACTTTTTGGACTAATTACAAGCAGTACAGAGGATGGGAGTAAAGGGGACAGCCCCTTTGGGGTTTTGAACCCCCAGTAGTTTCCTGAGATGAGAGGGGATGTCTGAGCTTTTCGGACCAAAATGAAAACTTTTCACCCCCTGGTTTTATCCCCTGGAGACGAGCTGAAAAGAATGGATCACTAAAAAGCAGCTAAGATAAAAACAGTGGCAAAATTTTTTAAAATGATGAATGGTAAAATTTTTAGTTTTTCAAATTTCCCACAACAAATTTACATTTGACAAAAAACCCCTTTAAAATCATAAAAAAACTGATCCCGAAAAAAACCCTTTTGCAAAGCCTTTGGAAAAAACTGAGCCATACAAAGGTACTTTTAAGGGAAAAAAACTTTGGGAAAAAAAAAAAAAGGGAAAAAAAAAAAAAAAAACAACTTGGAGGGGTACAAAAACCCTAAATCAATTTTTAATTTCATAAGAGCCCAATTTTACAACCAAATTTTCAATAACCCGAATTTTTTGTAAGTTTTGTTTAAAGGGGGTTTGCCACAATCCATTTCATACCTCCACTTTCCCGCTTTTTCCCGCTCTGGAGCCAAAGGGGGCGTGTGTGATTTGTTTGAATTTCATACCATGTTACCCAGCAGGACGACATAAAAACAGGCCTTTCCCCCCTTTGGGAGTCAAAAAAAAAGGGCTGTTTATGCAAAGCATTGTTTAGTAGCCGGAGGGAAAAATTTTTGCTCCAGGGAAAAAAAAAAGGGTCCAGGGGTTTAAATCCCTGGAGGAAAACCCAAAACCCGTGTTTTTTTTCTCTTTAACAAAAGCCCCAAACCCCGATTTTAGGTTTTTTTTTTTATTTTTTTTCACGTTTGACTAATTAATTTAAAAGGAAAAACAAAATGACGGGAGAAGAGTGACAGCACCTTGGGGGTTTTTAACACTCAAAGCGCCGAAAAGGGGAAGGGGATAACTGACCCCGGTAATTTCTCCCATTTCCCTTTGGGCCCAAAAAACCCTGGAAAAAAACGTAAAACAAAGTTTTCCAAAGGAACCGCTAAAAAAAACTCCAAAATTTTAAAAAATAAAAAAAGGGGGAAAATTTTTTCAACCCCCACAAAAATTTACTTTGGGCAAAAAACCCCTTTTAAAAAAATTTCAGCATCTGGCCCATTGGCCCTTTAAAAAAAATACCCCAAGGCCAAATTTTTTTCTCAAGTTTTACTACTCTTTTACCTCCCTTTTTAAATAATTTCTGATAAGGAAAAATGATCTTTAAAAAACAAAGTTTATGGCTGCCCTGGATAAGTAATTTTTTTTGTTTAGTTCTTTGTTAAGAATGGTTTCGATTTTAAACACAAACAGATTGTTCTTTTTAAAAACAAATGTTTTTTATATCGGGACTTTATGCCCCAATCATTCCCCCAAACCGATCAATCAGGGTCATGGATACACAAATTTTAACTGGGTAAAAAATTGTGGGAAATTTTAGGGTCATTTAGATACCCCTTGCTTTGAGTTTCATTTTTGTTTTTTTCTTGGTAATGTCCCATAAATTAATGTCCACAACAAAATTTTAGAAATTTGGGACCCTTTTGGCTTATTTGTTTGTTGGGGGCATTAAATTTTGGAAAAAAAAATACAAAAAAAGGAAAATTACTTACTTTAAAAAAAAACTACAAATTTTTTTGGCCATGTTACAAGCTCAATAGGTTTTGGGGGCAGTTTTTTTTTTCATCCCAATTGTTTCCCCCCAGCAAATTTTTGGGGGGAAAAAAAAAGAAAAAAGCCGCAATTAGCTGCACCTGTCAATTTTTCCCAGGGTTTGCATAAACCAGATTTTCCAGCCCTTTTGGGTTCAGTTTTTCCAAACTATTAGCTTGGGAAAATGGGCCCAAAGAAAATTTTTGGTGTTTTTTTGGGGTCATTTTTTTAAGCTGAGACCAAAAGGGAAAGCATCAGATCATAAAATCATAAAAAAATTTTATGGAGGACTCTGAACTCCAAGACGTTTGTGTATCCAGCTACAGAGGGAAAACCAAAGTAGGAGGACAGTCTCTGTAAAATCAGAAAAAAATTTTTCAATTTTTGTTCCTAGAGGGTGTCAAAAGTAAAGAACCTTTACAAAATGAAAAATTTGGGAAATGAAAAACCCCATAACTGTAAAAAATTAAAAAATTTGGGAAATTTTAAAAAATTGAGATAAAATAACCTCATCCTCTGTCCCCAAAAGATGGGGACACCCGAATAATTTCTTCATTCATTTAAAAAAAATCAAGAAACCAGGGGAGCCCCCTTTTTTCCCTTTTTGCTTTTTGCAAAAGGGGGTTTTCCTCCTTTCCCACCTAAGTTGGACCTTGGGCATTAACCCATCCAGCGCGATTCAGGCCCCCCGCCCCAAACCCCAAAAACCCCACTTCAGAAAGGCAGCGCTATAAGTACCAAAAGAACGTGAAACAGTCCACAGATTTTGGATGGTGGTGTGTACCGATGTTCCGCATGCAACTCTGTGGGGACTGCAGAATATCAAGACGAATAAACGAAAAAGGTTTCCTGTTTCCCACTTTTACCCTAACAAAAAGGGCTAAGAAGCCTCCGTGGGCCCTTTTAAACCCGGGCCCCCTCTTTCTTCTTACTTCTCTTTTTACTCTGGGCCCCTTCCACACTCCAACACTTTTTTGTCTTTAATCATAGGGCTCATACACACAACAGAAGCTTGCATTGCAGGGCGTAAAGATGCACAGTCTCTGTCTGATGCCATGCATAAGTATGGAGATACTTTGCACAAAGCCAAAAAGCTTCAAATGTAATTTTCCAATTAACAAATGTCAAATGAAAGAAAACAGAGTCGTATAGAAAAGGGCCCCAAATTTTTCCCCCTATGGGTCAGAAACAAAACAAAGCCCGCTATACTGCGTTTAATAAAAGCCTTCAAGATGTTTTTTTTTTTCCCCTTCTTAATGCCTTTTTCACCCTTTCCTTTCCCTTTTTTCCCTCCCTCCAACTTTTATCACCAAATCAAACCCTAACAAAACCCCCTTTAAACCCAAATTTTCCAATCTTTTTAAAGGGTGTTTTCCCCTCTTTAAAAAAGGAAAATTTTTTTATGGGGCCCAAATGTTTTAAATCGGTGGAGGTTTTGACCTTTAAAAACCACATTGTCCTTTAGAACAAAGGGGTTGCAGTGCTGATACAGGGCTGCAGTTCTTAAGTTTTCCCCTTTTCCCCGGGCCCTCCCCCTGGCATGGGGAAAGACAAAAACCGGGATATTTTTAGTGAAAGGAACCCAAATTTTTTCTCTCAGTGTTGCAGGGGGCCCCCCCACTCTCAAGAAATTTGGGCCAAAAGGGGGCCCAGAAAACAACCGCCCCCCTATATAAAGTTATTTGGGATATCCCCAAAGGGAACCCCTCCCCTTTTTTTCAGGAATTTTAAACCCCTTTAATTGATAATTCACTGCATACAAGTTTGAATTCACCCTGTCTTGTTGAATCTGGTCATTATTCAATTATGCCATGAGATTAAATGAAAGAACACTATACTAAAAAAACAAAAAAATACTTTAGAGGAGGAAAAAAAATTTTCCCTTCGGGAAAACCCTTTTAAAAAAATTTTTTTTGGGACCCTTTTGCCCCTAGCAGGGAAAAGAAACCCGGGATTAAGGCGTCATGAAACTGGTCAAAAGATCTCATTTATCAATGATTGGGGTTTAAGAAAGGCTGTTCACTGAGTACTTACTATCTGAGGGCACTTTTACATGTGCAGTTTTGATGCGTTTTAAAAAAACTCGGACAAACACTGGTTTTTATGTGTATTTTTAATTGATGATGTTTTTTTGTTAGTTGGAGTTTTATTATGCAATTTAGAAAATACGGTAATGGTTTTTTGTTTTAAAAAAATTGTCTTCAAGTTTATTTTTTAAAACAGGAAAATTTTTGTATCTTTTTAAGCTAAAAACAAGGGTGGGTTTGTAAAGGGAAAAGTGGGGCCCGAATATTTGGGCACCCCCGCAATTCGTCAATAATACCATTTTTTCCGAAAAAAGATTCAATCACAAATTCTTTGGTAAAATTACTTAATTTTTTTTGCTTGCAATGAAAAAAAACAAAAGAGAAGAAACCCAAAAAACCCAAAAAATTGATCAATTTCACCCCAAAAAGTCCAAAAAAAGGGCCGGACAAAAGTATTTGGGACCCCCACCTAATACTTGGAAACACAACCTTTAGCCCCAAAAAAAAGCAACAAACCCTTCCGGTAACCACCTGAGTTTCTACAAGGGCCCGCTGGAATTTTTTTGACCCAAAATTTTTTTTTGGGAAACTGCTCCAGGTCCCTGAATTGGAAAGGGGCCTTCCCAAATTTCCATTTTGGGATCTCTCCACAGGTGTTCTATGGGATTCGGGCTGGACCAAATTTCTTTTCCACTTTTGAAGTCTCCAGTGCTTTCTCTCAAACCATTTTTATTGGTTTTTGAAGTGTGTTTTTTGGGGCAATTTTCCTGCTGGGAAAACCCATGAAACCCCTGAGGGAAAACCCACTTTCTCACACTGGGCCCTACAATTTTTGGGTGCAAAAAATTTTTTTTTAGCCTTTTAGACTTCAAAAGCCATGCACACGGCCAAGCAGTTCCCGTGCCCATAGGGGAGCAAACAACCCCAAAAAAATCAGGAACCTCCCCCATTTTTTTTGACTGTAGGGGGCCGGGGTTCCTTTTTTTTTAATGCCTCTTTTTTTTTTCCCTTTAAAATCTATGTTGATTCCCCTTTTTCCCCCAAAAAATCTACTTTTGGTCTCATCGACCAAGAACCCCTTCTTCCAAAACGTTTTAGGCCTTTTCCCGGAATTTTTGGGGGAAAATCCACCTGGGGTTTTTATGTCTCGTGGGGAAGAAGTTTGGGGGCCCCTTTCCCGGGTATCCTACCAAACAGTCCCTTTTTTATTCAGACCCCCGACTTAAAAACGGGGTTTTTACACTGTTGTACCCACGGACTGCAGGGGAGCTTGAAAATTGTTTGGAAAGTTAGTCGAGGTTTTTTATCCCCCCATCCGCACAATCTTCTTTTAAAATTTTCTCGTCCCAATTTTTTCTTTTTCCCCTCCAAAATCGAGGGGGGTTAAACCACCGGCCATGGGGGTTTTAAACTAGGGAGGTTACCACAGTCCCAAAGGCCCCTTTACATCTAGGGGGGTTAGCCACAGTGCCAGGGTTTTTAAACCATCTAGGAAGGTTAAGCCACAGTCCCAAATGGGTTTTTACAACTGGGGGAGGTTAGCCACAGTGCCAGGGGCTTTAAAATCGGGGAAATTTTAGCCACAGGCTTTTTGGGCTTTACATCTAGGGGGGTTAGCCACAGTGCCATGGGCTTTACATCAAAGGGGGTTTACCCCCGTCCAGGGGGCCTTTTACATCTAGGGGGGTTTTCCCCCAATCCAAGGGCTTTAATTTTCTTGTGAAAACTGTGCAGGGTTTGACACGGGAATATTCAGGTCAATTTGGGTTGAGGTTTTGTACCTTGAGTTTTGGCCAGACTTCCTCCAATTGGGTTTTTCTCAAGCCCCCTCAGACATTTTCTTTGCTTCTTTCTTTTCCCCAAAGCTCAAGGGGTTTACAAAAGGGACACAGGAAAAGGGGTTTGGTCAATTTTAAAAACCCAATATAACTCCTGCAAGTGGGGTTTTTAATTTTTGCCAACCACCGTTGGGGTCCCACAGGTAAGTTACGGGGTGCTTTTTAAAATTTAAACACAAATTAAGAAGCACCCAAAAGTTTTTTCAAACATTCCCCATACTTTTTGTCCACCCCCTTTTTATGTTTTGGGTAAATTATACCCAAATTTGGGCAAAAAAGAAAAATTTCTTTTTTTGTATTTTTTCCATTGAAGAAAAATTAATGAAAAAATTTAAAAACCAAAGAATTTTGTGATTGCAATCATTTTCGGGAAGAAACTATTATCTGAACAGAATAGCAGGGGTTCCAAAAACTTTTGCCACCACTGTAAAAGGTAGTTTGGGGGGAAATTTTAAAAAAAAAAAATGCGCATCTCTTTTTTTTTGACGTTTTTATTTGTTTGGGGAGGGGTTTTAAAAACCTAAAGGTCAAGTATTTAAAACACCAAATTTGGGAAGTTTTAAAGGGGTTTTCAATAATTGTTTTCTTTTAGAGCTTTTAAAGATATTTAAGAGACAAGGTGAAAACCATGGGTTTTTTCAATTTTCGAGTAAACGTTTCAAAAAAATAGTTGTGAAAAATTGGGGAAGGGGGGGAATCACAAAAATTTTTTTTCAGATATTCCCGGGGGCCCATTAATAGGATTAAATTTTAAAGAAGCAATTTTTTCCAGGGTTGTGTGGGGAGGGCCCCAATAAAGGCCTTTTTAAAATATTCCCCCCCTGTCCCTTTTTTTTGGTATTTGGGGGGCTATCCTTTGGGGTTTACTTTAAAGAGAGGGGAGAAGACCCAAAAAGGGGAAAAAGAAAAAAGGAAAAAGGGGAAAGGTTTAGGGCCCCACAGAGCCCTCCTTGTCTTAGACCAGTAGTGCAAAAATTTAAATTTTTTCTAAGGCCACATCACATTTGATTGCCCTCAAAGCACTTTTTGGAAAATGTTAAAAAATGAACTGCCCTTAACATATTGTTCAATAACCATAGACACCAAATACAAACCAAAAAGTACCACAGGCATTCTAAAAATTTTAAATTTCTTCTTTTTTTTCTGTTTTTTCTGCTAAAATTGAAAAACCCAAAATTTATGGTTTCTTCACCGACCAGTTAAAAGCAAAAATTGCACAGGGTTTTTTCAATACCAGCACCTTACAACTCCTTTTTTTTTTTTTGACCCTTTCCAACATAGAGGGGCTAAGGGGCCGGGTGGGGCGGGCGGAGCGGCAAAATTTACTTTTAAGTTGCCGAACAGGCAAAAAGTTTAAGGGGCGAAAAAAACCTTGGGTACAAATGGCGTCCACCTCTTAAAAACGCAAGACACCTTTGCTAAACCTGGCAGTTTCCCCTTTTTTTGGGGGGGGAGTGTAAGCTTGTCCTTCTGCGTCTTTGGGCCTTTGGGCATTCCCTGTTTCCCACCCGCTTTGTGTACTGGAGAAATAAAGATTTACTGTTTGGAATAATTTTTTACAAAAACCGAGCATCCCAAACTCCAAGCAATTATCGTCTTACGGGTTTTTTCCGTTTTAAAAAAGGGGAAATTTAGAAAGGGGAGGCTTTCTTTTCCTTTTTCCCCGGGTTGAGGTTTTATGAATTTTTGATGCGCGTTTTGCCAAAAGAGGGGTCAGATTTTAAAAAATTATATATACAAATATTTTCATAAATAAATGAAAAATTTAAAAAGCGGGGCCGATTCATACATATAACCACAAAAAAAACTTCCCCGGGTAAAGGGGGTACCCACTGCCATTATCCCTAATAATACAAAAAGTAAAAAAAGAATGCAGTCACGGGGAGGGTCCCCCATCGAGGGTTTTCGGGCCCCCGCAGAAACTTTTCCCTCCCTCCCCCCCTTTCCTTTTCCCTTTTTTCCTTTTTAAAAAGTCCTCAAAAAAGTGGGGTGCTTTTTAAAGTTTTTTTAATGGGTTTTTTATTAACAGATCCCAAAATATTCCCCTCAAATATTAGGTAAAAAGAAAATTATCATGCAGTTTTTGGCCCTAATGTGCCCCCTTTTATAGAGTTTTTTTATGGGGAAAAACCCGCAACAAACCCTTTTCACCTCTAAACTTTTCACCCCAAAAATGTGCAAATGAAAAAGATGCACCAAACATCCCCCTCATCTAGGGATTGGTAGGGCTCCTCTTTAAAAGAAACACCCCCAAAGTAATATTTAAACAAATCGATTTTCAAAACTATTCAAACCCCGAGCATTTCCCTTTAGTTTTTCAAATTTTTAGGGCCCCAAACTTTAAAATTTTTTGTATTGATAAATTTTTTTGTGATAAAGAAAAACAAAAAGCAAGAATTTGTGAAGTGTTTAAAAGGGAAAAAAATTGGTTTTTTTCCCAATTTTTTCCCAATTAAAAAAGGGGTTCCCTGCATTGTTTTAAGCCCCCCGTAAAAAAATCTTTAAAACCCCCCAAATTAAAAAACCGTTGATCAATTGCCTCAAAAATCACATAATTTTTAAAAAGAGTATAAACCATATGTAATTCTCATTTTAACGCAAATGTTTTTGTTTTAAGGCCCTCAAAGGTTTTTAAAAGGGCAAATTTTGAACCCAAACAGCATCATGAAAACCAAGAAACACACCAGTCAGTTTAGAAAGTTGTGGCAAAGTATATTACAGGGTTAGGTTTTAAGAAAATAGTCTAAACTTTGAACATCTCACAGAGCACTGTTCAATCCATCATCCATAAATATAAGGAGTATGTCACAATTGCTAACCTACCAAGACTAACACCTAAACTGACAGCCCAGACAAGCAGAGCATACCCCTTGAGTTTTTCCTCAGTTTTAAACTTTACAGCCACAAACTTAAAAAAAGACAAGGAGAGCACTAATTAGAGAAGTACCCAAGAGGCCCAGGGTCACTCTGGAGAAGCTGCAGAGATCCACATCTCAGGTGGGGAATCTATCCACAGGACAAGTATTACTAGCAAAAACTATTACTAGCAAGTCATGAGAAGTCTCATTTGCAGTTTGTAAAGTTTGTAGGGGACACAGCAAGCATGTGCAAGAAGGTGCTCTGCTCAGATGAAACCAAAATTTAACTTTTTGGGCTAAATGTTAAATGCTATGTGTGGAGGAAATCCATCACCCTGAACACGCCATCCCCACCGTGATGCATTTTGGTGGTAGCATCAGGCTGGGGGAGGCTCTGCTTTAGCAGGGACTGGGTAGCTGCTCACAACTGAAGGGAAGATGGATGGAGCTAAATACAGGACAATCCTGGAGGAAAATCTTCTTTTCACTTCACTACTTTGTGTTGCTCTATCACATAAAATCAATAAAATACATTTACATTTGTGGCTGTAATGTTTAAAAATGAGGAACAGTTCAAACGTTAGGAAGACTTTTGCAGCCCACTATAAATCCTCTATCAGGGAGAACCTCTTTGGTACATTAGTTTTTAGCTTGATTTGCTGGCTAACTTGTATTTTTTTAAAAAAAAAAGCAGTGTTAGATAAGCTAGAAAAAAAATGTTTCTAGCTTATGTTTCCTTCACATTTTTATTCTTCCGCTTGTACTGCCTTGATGGGTTCCCTGCTCACAGTTACCGTGTTTTCCAGGGTGTAAACTTCTTCTTTGCGGAAACTGTATGAATCTTTGTGACTTGCACTAGTGGTAATATTTTTGGAGTTTCTAGCCATATGTCTTTGTGGAATATCCCATATACAGATTGTATGTGGTGTTTTTGCTAGGCCTGGACTGTAAAATTTTTATATTCCCTGGTGAAAAGGGGCCCCGAAAAAAGGCCCAAAAAAACTACATTTTTATTATTAAAATTTATTTAAAGCGCCATTGACCATGGCGTTGTACATTAGGGGGGTCACTAATATAGTCAAATGAGTACTTAATGACAATGAATGACTTATAAAGGTCAGAGGGAAAAGGACCCGCCCTCGAAGGCTTACAATCTACAAGGGGGAGGGGAAAAGACAGGGGAGAGGGGGAACATGTTTTGGGGTAGAAGTGGCAGCAGGGTTATTGTAGGTTATAGGCAATCCTGAAGAAATGGGTTTTCAGGTTGCTTTTGAAGCTGGTGAGAGTGGCAGAGAGTCTGATGTGTTGGGGCAGTGAGTTCCAGAGTGTGGGGGAAGCACGAGAGAAGTCTTGGAGACGGTTGTGTGAGGAGCTGATAAGAGGAGAACAGAGAAGAAGGTCCTGTGAGGAGCGGAGATTGCGTGAGGGGAGATATCACCTCAGTGCTCCACAAACAGGACAATTCTGCAGAAACCAGAGTGGTCTAGAGCACATCTGTCAAACTCAAGGCTTACGGACCGAAACCAGCTGTCAGTGTCATTTAAGGTGGCCCACAGGAGCTTAGGCACAGTGAGCAAGGGTGGACAAGGTGCAGACATTGAGGAATGTGATGATGTAAATGCGCCAGCACAGTGACTGGGCATCATCTTGGATACAACGCTCCAGTGTGCACCTCCACAGGTTTCTATTTAGCAACAAACAGATGGTGCCACAGCTCTGATAGACTTTTCTAGGTACCCTAGCCATTCTCAAAGGTAGGAAGATCGGGGCTACAAAAGGTGGAAGGGGCTGGCTATTATACAACCTTAAAGGGGTTGTCTCACTACGTTGGTTCATCTTACCTCAGTCCTGTTTTCTTGGTTTCACTGTGAATTCAGGGGCGTATTTACTGGCTTCCACTAGGCTGCAGTAGAAGCCAGGTCTGTAGCTATAGCAACCAGTGCTGGCAGCCTATCAGGAGAGAGCAAACAGGTCTGTAGCTATAGCGACCTGTGGAGCTGATGCAGCCCATACAAGAGGGGATATCTCAGAATGGGTAGGACACTGTTAATGGACACATATTGCAAAGTGACTTGTTTTTGTAAGATCGTTAACATAAATCCTTGTAGTGAGACAACCCCTTTAAAGAACATCTTTTACTGACCACTTGGCATACTACAGCCGTTTGATGTGGTCCTTGGTGAAAATGAGTTTGACACCCCTGGTCTAGAGAAATTCCCAAGGCAATCTGTAATATTATTGGTTTTAAAAAGCCCCTTTTGGATGTATGTTCAGAAGACACACCAATTAGCCATAAGATTAAAACCAGGTAAAATGAATAACTGATTATCTCATGACAATAGCGCCATGAATGAGCTCTGTGTCTGCTATACACATTTTAGCAAGTGCAGCCGCCTTAAAATTAAAAACTGAGCAGACATAGTAAACTTGGGACTATGTTTGCTCAGTCTTCTGCCATACATGCTCTGTCAGAGACAGAATAGCAGAGTAATATGGTGCTGCTCTCACAAATAAAAAGTTTACAGCTAAAAGCAAAGCGCATTCACAAGCTGACAATGAGAGTTTTAGCTTATGTTCAGCCTAGTTTTAGCCTCGTAGCAGATACTCAGACATATACAGGAGATGTAGGGCTGGATCACAGTGGTTCACAGTCTTGAAGTTATTGTCTTGAAAGTAGGAATAATGGAAAAGTGTACAAAACTGAATAACATTAACAAAGACCAAATTGATGGGTAGACAACTGGATCAGAGCATCTCCAGAACGACTGGGTGTTCCCAGCATATAGTGTTAGTACCTAGTAAAAGTGGTTCATGGAAAGAGTCAGTGAATCAGTGACAGGATCATGGTTACCAGAGACTTACTGTTGTACCTGGTGAGTGATGGCTCGCCTGTCTGGTCCAATCTTACAGAACTACCTTAGCACAAATCCAAGAATGAAGATCAGGTCCAGCATCTTCCTTAAAAAGTATTCTTTATTTAAATCCCCGGTAAAAGCGATACAGAACAAGCAGCAATATCAGACGCATTTCAGGTCTTACAATATAGACCCTTAGTGCGACATGTATGAATGGGGCTGCGGCAGAAGTCTGGTGTCTTTTCAGCACGACATCTAGCGCAGCCCCGTTCGCTATAGTTTTAATTCGTTTTAATTATAGTTGTCGTGGGACAAGGATGTAATTCTAAAACTGTATAAAGCATTGGTGCGACCTCACTTAGAATATGCTGTTCAGTTCTGGGCCCCAGTTTATAGAAGAGATGTAATGGAGCTAGAGAGATTGCAAAGACGAGCAACCAAACTTATAAGAGGAATGGAGCATCTTAATTATAAGGAGAGATTGGTAGGATTGAATTTATTTAGTCTTGAGAAAAGACGGCTTCGGGGGGACATGATTAATTTATATAAATATATAAATGATCCATACAAATATGGGGAAATTTTTTTTCAAATAAAGCCCCCTCAAAAGACAATCAGACAATCGGCTTGAGAAAAAAGGATTCAATCTCCAGAGGAGAAAAGCGTTCTTCGCTGTAAGAACTGTGAATCTATTGAATAGCCTGCCTGAGGAGCTGGTCACAGCAGGAACAGTAGAGAGTTTCAAGGAAGACTTAGATAACTACCTGAAACTAAAGAATATTAATGTATATGTAGCTATGTAAAATTCTGGATCCTGTCTGGTGGCGGTTCTGTGGTCAGAGATGGGGTCTCTACTGGAGCAGATTGGTTATTGCCTTGTAGGTTTCAGGGCATTCATCAGTGGGGAGGCTGGGCTTGAAATCCTCCCTCCCTTAGGCCACATTTTACCCACCCTTGGTTGAACTTGATGGACACATGTCTTTTTTCAACCGTAGTATGTAACTATGTGGGAGGCAGGGGGCGCACTAGAACCGTACAAAGCTGTAGATTTATAGCTTCGTTACGGCAATTTCAGGCGCATTACTGCTGGAACAGGTAAACCACTTTCAAAGTGGTTTACCTGAGCCAGAATTGCCGTTTATGCGCTAGAATATGCCTGATATATGACCCGCAGTAGAGTGAGTTCATAAATCTAATCCACTAATATACATGTAATATACACTAATGTACATAAAAAGTGGTATCTGGGCGCCAAAAATCATACATGTTGCCAGGCTCGGACTGGTCCACAGGGGCATAGGGGAATGCCCTGTTGGGCCCCTGAGCATGGTAGACCTAAAATTGTTTTTTTTACTTCATATACATTCTCAGAACAGGCAAAAAAAAGAAAAGAAAGAGAGGCAAAAAGCAAGAAGCAGAGTATAGGAGGTATCTACATTCATTTACAGTAGCTGTAGGGTGGGCCACTAAAATAAACTCCACCAGTGGGCTCATAAATACTCAACTGGTGGGCCCCTAGAGTCAACTCCACCTGTGGGCCTTAGACATCCTATTCCGACACTGCATATCGCCCTTAGTCCTTAGTTGGCTACGACTAAGGGTCTACATTGTAAAGAACTGAAACGCGTCAGATATTGCTGCTTGTTCTGTATCACTTTTACTGTGGATTGAAATCAAGAATACTTCTTAAGGAAGATGCTGGACCTGTTCTTCATTCTTGGATTTGTTTGCGGTGTTCCCTGTGGTCCGTGCATCCCCAGAATTCTTATGGGTGAAGTTGGATTTACATTTTATGGTGTACCTTAGCACAAATGGCTAAAAAAGCTTCATGCTAGCTATGATAGAAAGGTGTCAGAACACAAAGGACATCACAGCTTGCCGAGTATGGTGCTTGGTTGCTGCAGACTGGGCAGACTGACCATGCTGACCCCTGTCCCCCACTAGAAGAGCTCACCATGAGCATCTAAGCACCAGAAATGGACCACAAAGCATTGGAAGATGGCAGCCTGGTCTGATGAATCATGTTATCTTTCACATCATTTGCATCGCTGGGTAAATATACTTAATTACCTGGGAAAATATGGCCCCAATATGTAATATGGAAAGTAGACAAGTATGATGCTCTGGGCAATGCTTTACTGAAAAATCTTAGATGTTAGTGTTCATGTGGATTTTACTTTGACATGCACCACCTACCTGAACACACATGTTCTAGGTGATGATATTCCCTACAGGCATACTTGCCACCATCCTGGTGAAATGTAGGCGGAGTTTGTGCAGGCTCCAACCCCAAAATTGTCATTCCCGGACATATCAGGGATGTTACTGGACTGATATGAGGCATTCCTCTCCCTCTCCCTGCACACTGGCTTCTTCCCAGGTCACAGAGCATGCCCAGAAAACTCTTGTATTGAAGTCAATGAGTCTACTCCCGTTCACAAACTCCTATGTCCATGTAGCTGCTGTAAAGGATCTCTCTAAATGCAGCTCAGGCAAGATGGTCGCCCCATAATCATATCCTGACAACAGATTTTAAAAATCTATAGATAAAAAATGAAACTGGCTAAAAAGAAAAGAATATGTATCGGTATCTTGTTTCAATTAGTTAAGAAAGAATTGACCATAGACTCCCAAGTCCTTGCTTTAATGGGTCAGAATCAGTGCCATCTTTTCCATTGGGAACACTATGCAGTTGCCCGGGGGCCCCACAAGTATAGAGGCCCCAAGTGGTATTTGTTTGTCCCAGGAATACAAGAAACATACCCTAGATCCTCTGGTTGGCTTTGCTTATGTGCACACAGTTAACCATGGTGGAGAAGGGAGCCATAGACTCCCTGCCCTGCCAATCAGTCTTGTAGGCTGCAGGCTGCCGGTGTCCAGACATAAGTGAGGTGATAATATGGGGGTGCTTGAGGGGGGCTCAAGGCATGACCAAGTGTGATGTCATGTATTTGGGCAGGGCCCACTGCAGTGCTATGCCCAGGGGTCCATAATTACGTTAAGACGGCTCTGGTCAGAATTGCTCTGGTGATACATAGGGGGCCCACAATTTTGGTTTTAATGTTATGGCTGGTCAGTGTACAATAAATTGTATATGCCTCTTAACAGAAAAAAAAACTGCTCACCGCCTCCTATTGCCACACATTCCAGACCCTGGGCTCAGAGCTGGTTTCTAGGCGACCCCCGGCTACCATTTGACCTAGGGTTACTCTGGGCAATCGCACAGAACTGTCTCTACGCACTCTACCCATTACGTGCCCGCAAATAATATATACTACAGTGCCCATTGTGTTGATAGCACATAAAAAGGCCTCATTCTAGCTCATAGTTACTGGACCTGACTGTATAATAGTGATAGCCTCACTACCGCCACTAACTGCCACATACTTTAGACCCTGGACTCAGAGCTGATGTCTAGGCGACCTCCGGCTACCACTTGAAATAGAACTTCTCTGGGCAGGTACACAGAACTGTTTCTATCGTACCATATCCCCATCCAAGTGCCTGCAAAATATATATATACTATATTTTACAGATCTCACACCAGTGCTCCAGTGTTCTTTAGCCTCTGGATTCATACTCCTTCCTGGAAAGGTGGGGCTCAAAAGATAACGTTTACCCAAACCCACGATACTCTATCTTTATCCCTCCTCCTGACCACCCCAAATTTCCCTAGTGCATGGAAAAATTCCTATATAAAATGGGCGTACTAAGGCCACCAAACAGCAAGGAAAGGGGGAAAAAACCCCAGCTGCCTCTATCTCAGGAACTATGTACCCAGGCACTTCAGAGGACTATGACCCGACATCTGACGGGGATATCTCGACGCCTCCGTTAAAGACATTAACACTATCTTGGGCACTTCGGTTCCTATGGACTCACATAAATCCAGTTCTTCGAAGTGTTACAGTCACAAATAGATTCCCCCGAGTTCCAATTTTCAAAGCTTTGGCCGTGAGGTTGCTAGACTCATTTCTGCTGACATCCAAGCTTCCTTGACCGCCACATGGGGGGAAATGTTTTCGCAGGTCAACGTCCACATTCAATCCCAATTAACACACGCCCTTGATCACCATGACTTCACTCCAGGAGCTGCGTAAAGGAGGCTGACAAAACCGTTCACAGCTTCTAGATACCATTCAAGAGAAGAAGCGATTATCCGACAAACTAGAAGATCTTGAGAACCGTTCTAGAAGGAACAATCTGCGAGTGGTCGGCATCTCAGAAGCAATCCCAGCTAGAGATCTAGTCGCCTTATGTGAGCGGGACTTCCCGAAGCTTTTGGGCCCTAAAAGGCACTTGTAAAGTAGAAAGAGCGAAACGCCTCGGCCCAGATTATTCGTAGTGGGAAACCCAGAGCTCACCATGCAACAGATATGCCAGAGCAGCTGCAGGAAAGGCCCTGCCAGTTTATTGTGAAGTACCTGGACTTTACCGACAAGGTCGCAATCCTCAGGGCATTCAACACTAAAGAGAGACCAAACCTTAAAGGGCCGGAGGGTTTTGATCTTTGAAGACTTCTCAGCTGAAGTTGTCAGAGGCGCAGGGCATTTCCCCCCATCTGTTCGGCCCTGTTTCAAAACATATAAAGTTCGCTTACTGTACCCGCAATATTAAAAGTCTTTCATGAGAATGGAAATATCTCAACCTTTCCTTCACCCGGGAGGCGAAAGTCTTCCTGATAGGCTTAAAACATCGGAGCCTAAACCTTCTTCATCATTGAGTCCCAAGAGATCCCGCCCTCTTCAAGGTTCCCCTTCTAGCTGCCGACAACTCTGACTCTGACAAGAAGAGGCCCACGCAGCTCAAGCCATGACCCCGAAGGAACAGAGGAAGTGCTCTGCCTCCAAGCTAGGGGACTGAGGAGGGGACATGATCCAACAGGAGTTGGATGTATTCTACAATGGTCCCCTGGATTGGCTCGGTTAACTGTCTGACCACATTTCGTGCATATATTGTAATTGTCCATTTTCTTGCAGGCTTCATGTAGCTTTTGTCTTTTTGGGGCTAGGGGTATTGGGAGTGTCCTTTCTTTTTTCCTGGTGTACGAAATTCTCCTCGATGGAAAAAAATGAAGTCTCTAAGCACTTTTTTTGGATGGAGGATAATTTTTCCACCCCTCCTCCCGAGTGCCCCTGGTCTGTTGACCGTATGTTAAACGAGTTTGTTGCTGTTCAAATATGTTCCTCCACCAAGGACCGCAATGCCTTTCTTACTCCTCTCATAGGTTATGAATATTATAACTTGGAATGTTAAATGCCTTCGCTCCCCAAGTAAGCGTATCATGTTTCTAAGGCACCTGAAACGGTTAAAAAGGTAGAACATAGCTCTCTTGCAGGAGACCCATTTAGCCAAGAGGACTTTGACCGCATGAAGCGCCATGGGTGGGACAGGTTTTGGCCTTCCAGCAATCAATAACAAGGCAGGGGTGCTGACTTTATAGGGGAAGGGCTTAGATAGACGAGTCTCCCACCATGAGAATGAAACAAGACGGGAGGTGGGCTCATATTCAGATTCAGTGGGGAAGAACTCCTGTCTATCCATAATGTCTATGGGGCCAAATTCAGTAGGTGCCTCTTTCTTCAACTCCTTTACTCCCCGGATTCTTGCAGATGTCTCTGGCCATAAAGTAGTTGGAGGGGACTTTAATCTAGTTATGTCACAAGCGGAAGACAGGAAAAGAGATAACAGGGACATGAGGAGACCGCATACGAGGAAATCGATACTCTCTTCCTTTGCAACCAATCTAGAAATAGTTGATGGATGGCGGGTCTTGAACCCAGATGGGAGAGAGTATACACATTACGCACACCCCCACAACTCGTGGTCTAGGATTGACTACATATTCACCTCAAAATGCTTGCTTTCCAGGGTTGAGGACATTTCGATTGGAGACCTTGTCATTTCTGACCACTCACCTGTCATTTTAGCTCTCTCAGAATCAATCCGGCGGGGGTCTGAGTACATATGGAGATTCCCATCCTTCCTGACGAGAGATGAGGAGTTTAGGGTGACTTTGCAGGGGTGGTGGTTGGAGTACTACTCTGATAATAACACCCATCAAGATTCCCCCCAGCTATTCTGGGACACAGCGAAAGCTGTACTCAGAGGAAGACTAATTTCATACCTCTCAAATTATAGGATCAAAGTGAAGGAGAAGCTTGCTTCCTTGGGACATAACCTCCGGGAGGCATATAACAATTTCTTGCGTTCCCCGTCAGATACACTCAAAAATAAATGGGTGACAGCCAAGAAAGAGTACGAGGTGTGGGTAGAGAAGAGAGAGCAATTTAAAAAATCCCGTTCAGACGCTCATTTCTTCCGCTATGGCAACAAGCCGGGCAAACTCCTGGCAAAGCTCGCTAGAGGTCCTCACCCTCCAGTCCCAGTGCCAACCCTGAAATCATCAGAAGGAGTTCTCAAAAAGAAAGGGGAAGAAGTTCTGGAGATACTGCGCTCTTTCTACCAAAATCTACATGCAGATGAACACCTTGATGATCAAAGGTCAAAAGAATGGTTGAATAAGATAGATCTTCCAGGCCTCTCGGCAGAGGAGGTGGGGATGCTGGGCGCTCCGATAGAGTTGGTAGAACTTGAGACAGCAATCTCAAAACGTCAGAATAATAAATCCCCAGGCCCGGATGGCTTTACTGGGGAGTTTTTCAAATCTGTGAAAACTCAGATTGCCCCCACACTTCAAGCCCTGTTTAATTCCTATCTATTAGGATCACCTATTCCCAAAGTAATGAACACTGCCCATATAAAGATATTGCCAAAGGAGGGCAAAGACCCCCTTCAGCCTTCCTCCTATAGACCCATCTCTCTGATAAACGTCGATCTCAAGCTCCTGGCGAAAATCATGGCAGATCGCCTAGCCCCGTTTATTCCTAGACTAATAGGATCACACCAGGTGGGCTTTGTTCAGGGGAGATCGGCGGTTATGAATGTGAGTAAGGTTCTTCGCGTCCTTGATGAGGTTAGAAGAAACCCACAAATCCATACTACCTCAGCCTTGATAACCATTGATACGGAAAAGGCGTTTGATAGCGTTGACTGGGGGGGGATTTAACTTGTTTTTAGATAAAAATTTGGTTTGCTAGGCCCTTACAGAACCTTCCTCTCGGCACTTTATCAGACGCCGGAAGCCAGAATATCTCTCCCGGGGTTTCTTTCACAACCCTTTTCGCTAGCCAGAGGTACCAGGCAGGGATGCCCTCTTTCCCCCTATTTATTCAATCTGGCTGTAGAACCCTTAGCTAGGTTTCTGACTTCGTCTACGACATTCGAGGGAATCACTATTAGAAACCAAGAACTTAAATTGGCACTGGTTTGGATGAAGTCATTTTCTTTTTGGAACACCCGAGAGAAAGCGCCTACTTTATTTCACAATTTAGGGTTTTAGAAAAATGCTCGGGTTTTTAAAAATAAAAGAGACGAAGTCGAACTCTGAGCCTGACATCCAAAACCTTCCCATCAATTGCAGGCCCCGGCTGCCCGCTGTCAATTGCCAAACAATCCATCAAGCATTTGGGAATCCTAATAGGCAAGTCCCCGGAATCCCTGTATCACTTAAATTACCCCCCCCCTTATACTAACGATTATTAGAGAGCTGCCCAGATGGGCGTCTTTCCTCTTCTTTATTGGCAAGATTGCCATTTAATACGCATGGTCACTTCCCCAGATTGTTATAAACCGCTTCAGACAATCCCCCTCTTATTGAAACTTCAGATATCAAATCCTGATATCTAACTTTACCAGATTTATATGGGCGTCAAAGAGACCTAGGATTGCCATCTCAAAACTAATGTACCTAGAAAGGGGTGGGGGAGTGAATTTCCCTGATTTTCGTAAATACAACTTGGTGTGTCTTTTTAGACACTGTGCAGATTGGATAAAGTGTACCTCCTACCATTCAAATTTCAAGCTGGAGGCATGTCTGGCAGCCCCGTGGGATCTCGCAGCTCTTTTGCATACGAGATATTCCGACATCCCAAAAAACATAAGGTCATGCATATTGATGAGAGACACTATAGCGACCTGGAGGGCCTGCCGGAAATTATTCAAATTGCCAGCAATTTTGAGCAAACATATGCCCATTTTAGGACATCCGGAGTTTAGGCAGGGTATGGGAAGTGCTCACCTCACTACGGGGCGAGAAAAGGGCATAGTCAAAGGGTAGGGTCCCTCTTAACCAAGAGACGGAATGATACTTGCAATCTCCTGTCGTTTAGAGAGGCACCGGGTATATACCAAATCCCAACTCACACTTTTTGACTTACAGCCAGGTTGTCAGTTTTTAAAAAAAGAGGGTTATTCGCCTTAAAAATGGAATTATACCCAACCCTTCGATATGTCCTTGGTCGACCTCGAGTCCCCACCCGCTATCTGACATATATAGTCAGTTAAAAGAATTTGGGCAAGCAAGGCTGGGAGGGAAGATGTTTAGCAACTGGGAGAAACCTTTCCCGACATTTTATAACCATT